>OZ026606.1:5604082-5624082 GCA_964020085.1 Micromussa lordhowensis | reverse complement strand
TGTTTTTAAAGTGTTGGAGTTCATTATACGTACGACTTAAAATTGCTACATGAAAAGAATTTTATAGAAAGACTAGACAGTGTTAAAAAACTTATAAATAGCTGGTCTTCAAGAGGTCTTTCGATTTATGGGAAGGTGATGATAATTAAGTCTTTAATCATTCCCAAAACTGTTTTATATTTCGTCACTGCTACCCACCTCTGAAGAAATCATTCAGGAACTAAACCAATTACTAATCAAATTTTTATGGAAAGGAACTGATAAAGTAACCAGATTGTCCGCAATAAATGAGTACGAAAATGGAGGATTGAAAATGATCGACTTAGAAAGTATGATCCAATCTCTTAGGCTAGCCTGGATAAAAAGAATTTTGGGGGCAAATGATGGTACATGGAAAAGTGATCTACGACACCTGAATCAGTTTGGAGGCCTTTTTGTATTTCACTGCAACTATGACGTCAAAGGCACTCCTATCACATCTCAATTTTTACTCTGAGCTCCTGAAATGGTGGTTCGACTTTCAAGAGGAATTTCACACAGAGAGAGATCAACAAAACATAGTATGGAATAACAAAAAGATACATATACATAATAAGCCTGTATTTTACAAAAACGTTTTTGAGCCTGATATCATCTATGTAAATGATCTTTTATTTCATTTAAACAACACGGATTCGTTTAACATTATTTCAAAGAAAATTAGCAGAACAAATGTCTTAATATGGGCTGGACTCCGGCAATCCGTATCTTCACATTTGAAAACAACTAATTGTACTTCTTCAACGACCCGTCTCTCTTTTAGAGTTGATAACAAAGATTTTGATGCGCTGAAAAAGAAAAACAGAAAAGCACTGTTTTCAAATAATTCTCGATTTTTGAAACATGATTTTAACTTAACCGATGATCAACTGAAAGAAGTTTTTATCCTGCCTCATAATCTAGCCTTCGAACCATATGTAAAAGATTTTCAGTACAAGATTCTTAATTTTATATTATACACTAACAGCAAATTATATAAGGTTATACTGCCGTTGATAAATGTTCTCTTTGTGAATCAGAACCAGAAACGCTACCTCATCTCTTCTTCCATTGTGTGTACTCCCAGTTTTTCGGGAAACATTTTGAATCCTAGTATTCTTCTTTTACAAAGGAATTCTTTCACCTTACTCTGCAAGACGTATTGATAGGAATAATAACCTCTAAATGACCCTTACTCAATTATTTGTTACTGATTGTTAAGATATATCTTTGGGATTGTAGAAGGTCTGAAACGCTTCCAAATATAACTGGTCTCAAGCTAAAGGTCAAAAATAAATATGAGACAGAAAAATATATATGTATTAAAAGCAATACCATAGAAAAATTTACTAGTAAATGGATGTTAACCTCTGGCTCTGTGCTTCTATAAGTTAAGTATTATTATTGTTGTTGCATTATATTGTCACTTCTAGGATACTGTGAAATAGTAAGTAGGCGCTGTGTAATTGTAATGGTAGGTTACTGCGAAATTGAGTAAGTTTATTCTCGTATTATTCAAAAAATGTTCTTATGATTACTACCTCAGTTCTTACGCTGGACAAGATATACAATGAATGGCAATCAGTGTGGAGGATTTACTATTAATATCAATTCTGGCATTGAACAAGGTAAAAAATAAAATTAAAATTGATGTATACAAAAATTTACCGAGGGTGAGGTCAGGGAGGCTGGATATTCTAGTTGAAATGTTCTAATGTATCATTAACATTTGATTCTTTCAACAGGTAGGCTGAGGGACAGTCAAGAAGGGGAACAATAACACACCACCACAGCAAAGATCTGGCTACAAGACAAGTGCAGAAACACTTCAAAATAAAATAGAATACCACTGGATAAGATAAATGGAATGGCAATCAATATGGAGAATTGCTACTTCAGTTCTGTTACTCGAGAGGAAAAAAGGGAACGGCAATCAGTATGGAGGATTTCACTTCTGTCACTGGACAATATGAAACTGAATGACAGTCATTATGGAGAATTACTAGTTCAGTTCAGTATGGGGAATTACTATTAAAGTTCTGACATCAGAGAAGATAAAAGTGAATGACCATAAGTATGGAGGATTACTATTTAATATCAGAGACTAAAGAAGATAAAACTGCACTATACATGTAGGATTACTCTATTTTAAATACTGGGCAAGATAAAAAATAAGTGACAATCAGTATGGAGAATTAATAGTTACAGTAACTTCTGACACTGGACAATCAACATGGCACTTGATGAAAATTTCTTCAAAATTGTCTGAGGACATCACAGCACGACGGTTGAGTAAAAAATGACACATACAAGAGAGTTGTGCTCCTTTTATAGGTCACCCTCCATGATTCACCCCACCAATCACAATCCGATTGCATCACTACTCTCAACTGATTGGTTATCAATTATGGTCTCAGTGATTTTCCAGTTCACACCACCAATCACAATCCGATTGCATCACCTCATTACGTGTAATCACCTTATAAGGAAACCAGTGTAAAACCATGCTCACCTGATTGGTGAATTATTATGGTATGACCTGATTGGTTATTATCAAATACATATATACACATACGCATGGATCACAGGTCATTTTGAAACCATGTCTATGACTATCGACCTCAACAACCCTTGTATCATCAATCCAACTGGTGAGTTTGGACCCAAAAGTTACATCGACTACTGGGCTTTATCACCTGCCAATTACCCGAGGTTCAAAAGCCCCAAAGGGAAACCCAAGAACCAAGATGTTGACATAAAGAAGAAAAAGCCTGTCTTAAAAGTAGATTTTACAAAGATCGGGAAGGAACCTCAAGGTATGACACAAACCACATTAGATCAATGGTTATTCAAACCCAAGACTGCCTTGCATGTTCATTTTAAAGAACGATCACTTCTCGCACTGAGAGTTGAAGAACTGTACTCTTGAACCTATCCCGGAAGTACCTTCGCCAAAAAACCCAAAGAACAGAAACTAGACAAGTAAAAACAAGCGATATAATCTCCCGACGTTTCGCCTGCAATGGCTGCTGGTCAGTTACTCTCGAGTTAATTAAGGTATTAATGGCGGAGTTGATAAGAGTTGTCAGGGTAGTCCAGACTTGAGAATAAAAACTTCAGACGCTCACACTCCTCCGAGAAATAAAGCCATGAGGAGGACAAATGGTACGCGGGATCAAGTATAGTTGTTAATAAGCTCCGTTTGTACCGGTTCTCAACGTGACTCTGGCAGTGGAAAAGTAAACCAGTATTAGTAGGCTTAACATAAACTTTAGTCTCGAATAGGGGTGCACGGTTTAGGAGCTGGGTGCCAAGAAAGGGGAGCATGCCATCTTTTTCAATTTCCATTGTGAAGCTGACAGAGGGATGGGGGTGGTTCAGGGTGTTTAGGAAGTCCGTAGCTGTGGTAATGTCGGGCATTATAGTAAGTGCCATCAACATATCTGCGATACTAATCAGGCAGTTTGCCTTCTAGCTCTAGCTTTTCTTCCAATGAAGACATAAACACGTTAGCTAGCAAAGGCCCAAGGGGGGAACCCATGGCCACTCCGTCGGTTTGTTCGTATAGGGCACCATTGAACTAGAACAACTGACCCTTGGTGGACACGTTCAAAAGATCTCTGAGGAGTGTGAGCGTTTGAAGTACGCAAGCACTATGGCAACGACCACGCGGGTGCTGTCCCTGAGGACCTCCTTAGCTGTTTCAAAGTTCTCAAGAAGTGCATGAACAAATTTGATTGTCTTGTCAACGAGATGCTTTACATGAAACAATTAACACCGAGTTTGAACGTGTAAACGGGTTATATCCGTGCTCAAGTATTTGTGTAGCCACCTCCGCTATGTAAATCAGTTGTAACTCTTCATCTCGCATTTGTTAATTTTATTCTCATTTGTACCCTTGATAATGGCGTCATGAAGTCGCCGAAACGTCGGGAGATTATATCACTTGTTTTTACTTGTCTATGTATTACTAAATCATTGTTAATACGAAGAACAGAAACTGCAGATAAAACGCAGACATTACTGGCGTAGACAAAGACTCACTGCTAAGAATGTACGAAAAACAACTCACATACTGGAGAGCCTGCTATGAGAGAACACAAATTTTCCCTTTTTCCAATCGTAGACTCACTTCCAACTATACAAGGTGGACTAATGACTCTTTTGGACAAAGTACTACCTATTGTGGATGAAAAGGGTGAACACACCGAAGTCCTAGTGTTTAAAATGGTGAAATATTTGACAGAGACCAATTCCTTGGTGAAATGAAGCAGCATCTGGAAAAACCCCCTCAATGCCCTCAACCAGCAAACTGTCAAAATACCTGACGGCACTGACTGGAGATATCACAGATGTCCCGCAGCCAGATACCACCAAGTGTTATGTGACGTGTGGTACAGATGAAGTAAACCAGTACTGAAGTAAACCAGCAACGAGTGCGCGACCAAACCCACCCCTGCTACCACAACATAGATCCTGCATGTTTCCGGTGTCAGTGCAACAAGTCCCTGGTATTGGCCACCTCCCACTCACTCAAGAACCCAGATCGACTTTACCTCAAGTGTCCCAAGCGCACCTGTAAATTCTTTCAGTGGATCGATGAAACACGACGTGGTATTACCGAGGCGATATTGGTGAATGGGGGAAACAGACACAGTTCAATTAAGTAGACTAGTGTTCTGATCAATCATTTCACGCAATACATTCTGATCAAGTTTGTTAAAACCATCAGAATAAAATCGAATCACATTGACATAACACTTCACAGTTCTCTTTTGTCGCTTGTTCCAGTGAGTGTGGAACGGCTTGAACTTGTAACATAACGTCAATGTATAAAATGTCACACGATCAACAGGAGGATTCACTCCCAAGTTCAACACAATGTTCTTTCGTATAGCAATAATGGCGTTAAGGTAATTCCCTTGAAATTGTTCTACTATCAAACTTTTTTTGAAACTTGGCGTAATGAACATTCATGATATGAACATTATAAAAATGCAATAAAAAAATGGGGTCACCGTGCTTGTTTACGCGTCAGGAGGCTCTTAAAATGGGGTATTTTTACCGGTTGTGCGTTCAAAGTTCGAATCACCTTCATACAGAATTAAATCTTGGTTAATTGAAAGGCACAAAGTTTTGTCTTGAAAGTAAAGCTTCATTTATTGACATAAGCAGTATTGCTTCATTTAAGCCGTTTTTGATTGCTTGGTTGCGGGGATATTGCACTTTTTCGGACAGTTCCGTGGTTAACTTGAAGTCCTCGCCTTGGCCAAAATGCACCCAGTTGGGAACTGTTTTCCCCAAAAAAATCATGTTCTACTATCAAACTTTTTTCCCTCTTCAAATATGTTCTTCATTAGACTAGTCTTGGCAAATACCTGAAATAAAAATGGGGGGTCACCATGCTCGTTTAAGAGAAAAGGAGAATTTTTTCCGTTATTGAGCTTATTTTGAGGGAAATCTCTTACGTTTCGCACGTGCACGCGCTCATGTGCACGCGCTTATGACGCGAAAATCGTGCGCAGTAGGGATGCGCAATGCAATACTAAGGAATTACCTTAAAGAGACTCCACTTCATTCAATAAAAACAGAGTTGTTTTTTGTCACTGACTTGTATATTTTGGCAAGACGTTTCGGCTAACTCTTAAGCCTCAATCAGTTGAAAAACGCTAGCTAACTTTCTCTTTATCTTGACCATTCTTTTCCTTCTCTCATTCCATCCACTAATCCCACTGACTACATAGGACAAAATGTCGCTGTTTAGTCTCAATATCTGCTGAGACAAATTCTTCTTGAAGCAACTTCCAACGTTTCTTCTTGAAGGATCGTTTTCATAACCAATCAAATCGCTTATGGGATCAACTTCCTTTTTACTATCTTGATCAGGATCTTTGCACATCTTAGGGCCGATTTACACGATACGACTTTGCTTATGACAAGCCGACGACATGACTTAGGACCATTTACATGCACACGGCATTTTCACTTACAAAATTAAATATGCAAACGTTTGCACAGGGATTTTCGGTGTGAAAGCTCTAACAAACGGTAAACAAATGTTTTAGCTGTCCTGCGCTTTTAAAAAACTTTCTAACGAACTGTTTTTCACTTTAATCTGTTCAGTACTTTTCGAAAAACGAGTTCATGTGAATCAGTCAACAACAACTTAGTCAGCTATTTTGACGCAAGAAAACTTCACCTTAGTTCCCTACTTTGAAGAAATTTGTCACAAAATATGTAATTTTCTATCGGTTTTGGCTAGGATTGTCGTAGCGTTTTAAAACATGTTTCAAACTCTCCAACATTTTTTTCACGTACTCAACAGTTGTAAGCAAGTTAAGGTTTGATTTACACGAAACAATTCATGTCGTAGGCCTGCCATATGCTTGCCGCATGCAAGAAAGTTGTAAATCTGCTCATAGGTTCTTTAGGTGATGGCTGCTCTTTGCACATCTTGCCACGACAAGAAATCAAACGTTTTATGAGTATGAAAAAATGAGTATTGGCTTTTATACACTTGGAACTGTCAATCCTTTCATTATTTGGACTATTGCGTGACATGAGATTGCGTTACCATCCCCACTTGGCTACATGCGTGACACGAGATTGCATTACTGTCAACTTGGTCATTTTAGATATACTAATTCGCAAATCCTGCAATCTAATTGGTTGTTGACAATTTTAAATGATATGCAACGTGCTCTGATTGGTTAGGCCCTTAATGAGCGTGCTTTACTACTCTTCTTTGGTCTGCGGTAGCACCCTAACTCTGCCCTTTGTCCTGTTAGAGCCATAGAGGAGTGTGTCGCCTTTGCACGAAGATTGGGTGTTTCTCACTCAAGGACTTTATTATTGCTTTCCCTAGTCTCGTGCCATTTCCTCAGAAGCTGGTTTTAGTTTTGGGTATAATTAAAGTTTAGTGTGGGTGTTTTGAGATTGGGGTCCTGGTTTCGGTCTCCTTCTATATTCCCACATTGGCGGTCCTTCTCTGTGGCCGCCAAGTCCTCCATTATTCAACGGAGTGCAGGCAAGATCAGTCCAAATAGGATACTATAGGAAAATTCATTACCTGTTGAGAGAATTCCGCGTTAAAACGATATCGCATGAATCGCTTCGGTTTTCAAGTGCAATTTAACGCGGAATTCACGAGTCAGGTAATGAATTTTCCTTGAATCACATAATTGAATAAAATTGTAGAAAAAGACATTGTAGAAAAACGTTTTTGCAGTTGTTGTGTTACAATTTGACAACAGTTGTTACGTAGATGCGAAACAATATCACTTAGCCTCGTTTTCAAATCGCAATTCCACGCTTTATACTACAGGCTAAGAAATTTCTCAAATGCGATTGGCTAAGACCAGTAGTATTTCTGCCAAATTTGAAATACTTACATGTAAAAATTTCAGTTTCCATGGAAACCTAAATGATCGAAACAATATGGCGAAAGATTTTCAAAATTCTGTGGAAAAAACTGCAAGAGCTAAAGGAAATTACCAAGATATGGAAACAGCAAAGAATGTACGAAGATCTGGGTCATTGTTTCGTCGATTTAAGGTGGAAGGCAAAGGATACAGTCCTGATATTTTCAGTGAGTTACAACGCGAACCAACTCAGCTGACAAAGTTTGGTACATAGCTTTATCATCGAGTGCTCTTTTAGCTGCTATTGAAGAAGGTGGGAGAATGAAAAACGGCTCCTTTCAGTCTTTATTCAACAGGTCAGAAGCACAGGTAACCAGAACTAAACGTTGTCCGCTGGAAACTATTTTCCGCTGCTGTGGTGACCAAAGAAACGATAAATAGCCAACAATTTTCACGGCCTGCTGCTTAAATGAAAACTTGTGAGCCCAAAGTCCAAGTTCCAAACAAGCAGAATCGGTTACAAAATCTATTGATAAACTTCGATTGACGATTAGGCTGTTCAGAATGTATTCAAGTATTGTTGTATCGCAGTTGAAGCGAAAATCATTTGAACACGTGTCACCTTTGTGCGATCGCATGTTTGATCACATGTTGTAGTAAAACCAATCACCCGCGCGTGACTAGACAGCGTTACAAGATGCGAAATTTCTTTGCCTTGTAGTATAAACAAAACATAGCACGGTTTCTTCGGGGTATTTGGTATGAATACCGGCTCGTGATAATTCAAAACTCTCCAAATATCACTCGCCACGGCAGCTCGTGATATTTTGGCGAATTTTGAAATATCACTTGCGGTATTTATCCCAACTACCCCTAGAAACCATGCTATTTCCTATACAAATACCTTGCTTCGTAAACCAATCGGAATGCAGGATTTTATTCCATTATGCGATTCTATTTAATACCATTTTAAACTAAAACCGGATCAACTAATTTTGTATAAAAACACTTGTTGTGGAAACATGAGTGAGGTTAGTCTCTTTGTTCACTTTAATCTCAATACTTATCAAACAAACAAATTGCATCTATCATTCACACTTTGAGAAGTATTAGAAAACTCACACATTCGCAACATTCTTTTGTTCCTTTTCTGATATTCATATATGCAGGTTTTTAACGAACTAACAAGTAACATAACAAGTGAAACAAAAGACACAGGCAATGTGAACTAAGCTTTTCCACAGCAGGTCATCTTTAAAGTTCATCATGGAGCTGCAAGATAAAAAAAGAAACACATGGTAAACATACATGTCTATTGAATATTATACATTGGCTATAATTCTATTCAAGTGGGAGGCGCTGTGGCCTTATGGTTAGTGCGCTCGACTCCGGAGCAAACGCTCCGGGTTCGAGTCCTGGCCGGGGACAGTGTATTGTGTTCTTGGGCAAGGCACTTTACTCTCACAGTGCCTCTCTCCACCCAGGTGTATAAATGGGTACCTGCTATTTGTTGGGGAAACCTAACAAAATTGCGGGGGAGTGACCTGTGATGGACTAGCATCCTGTCCAGGGGAAGTAGAAATACTTCTAGCCGCTTCGTGCTACAGAAACCAGGATAAGCTCCAGCAGCTATGAGCCAGCCAGAGAAGAATGATACCAGAAGCAATCACTCGTCACCAAAGCGATCTATTTCATGAGTTCGGTATTTTAAAACACAACTGAAAACAGGCATTGTGTTTATCAGAGCAGGATTACTATAAACATTGAGGAAAAATAGACTAGCTGAGATGTGAATGATCTGTCAAGCAAGTGAACAAATCTTGAAATCATAGAAGAACTTTTTTTCATATACAATGGTTATTGAACTGAGTGGAGTTCAATTTGATCTGAAATCATACGTGGTTGAGTTAGATTTAAAATCCCAAGGATGATTTGAGACCAAAATTGTACAACGCAAAGTTCAATTGCCACTCTATTAGATTCATTTTGAAATTGTACAATTTTATCGCCTTAATTGTTTCAAGGCATTTTCAAGATGGCAGAACTTGTCCCAGGCCAGAGCGATTCCCCATACCTTATCTACATGTCATGAATAACAATACCCAGGGCAGAATATTACACTATTGCGGTGAACATGATTCAATTGATCACACATTTAAAGATTGCGAATTTGGTAAACACTTTGTAAAAAGTGTCATCGACTGGTTTAATGCTGTCAATAATTCGAACTTTATCCCAACGATTGAAGAAAAACTAATTGGCATCATGTCCGGCCCATGTGAGAAAACATTACTAACGAAATTTAATTATACGACCTTGTTTGTGAGATACTACACCCACACTTGAACGATGCATAACAAAGCTATTTGCCTCCCTACTTTCGTTGACAAAGTGTTATCTAAATACAGAATAGAAAAACTTTCTTAACAATTAATTGGAAAAATACTCCTCCCCTAATGGCGTTTGTAACAATGTTAACTCTTGTAAAGGCGTCTCCTATATCCAATGTTCTATATATACAATACAGTATTATCTTCTTAATTATTAATTACAAGAAATACTCCTTCAATGCACTGAGCTGGTAACAATGCAACCTAGGTAAACACATGCAGATGGTAAATAAAAATAAAAAAAACATCTCATAGTCAGATAGAGACGAACCACTGGTCAGGCAAAATCTCTGACTTCACTTTTAAAATAACGTCTGTATAGCAGCGCAACTTTCACCTCCCTAGAAAGTGTGAACAAAATTAAGTTGAAGATCCACCCTCTGTGCAGCTTTGGTTGGCATGCATAGACATGTGACCAGCTGTTACCAGGGTACTTTCTTGAAAGAGGACCCTGGGAATTAGGTTGACTGATATATTATTACAGCAGACTAACGCAGCAGTGTGTCACGAAGTATAAACAGTTTATGGAGAGGGCGTTGGGATTTCAGGTTTTGGAGATTTGGCCAATTTTTGATTTGGTTTTTCGGTTTTCGCACTTAAAAACTGCAGTTTTACGGTTTTGGTAGTCTTGTGCAGTTTACAGGTTTTCTCCAATTTAGTCGTTGGTTTTCAGTTTTTGTCAACAATAATGGCAGTTTTTCAGATTTCTCTGTCCAATGCATTTTACGTTTTTTTTTTTATTTTGGCAAGGAAGTACCACCCTGGCTGCAGTCGCGCTAAAACTGTACATAAAAGGGACCTCTTGTATGAGGGTCCACAATAGGGTTCTCAGAGCTTAGGGTTAATTATTAATTTGTTAAATCAATAATTAACACTTTATAACTCTTTATAAATTAATATATCACAAAAGGTTTACCTTTATTTAGATAAGTTAGCACAAATGATCGCAACGTTAACATTTCTTTTTATAAACGGTGTACTGCTTTGTTTTCTTTTATCCACATAATTATCAGTGAAAGAAAAAGACTATTCACTCCCATATTCATGGTCTTGAAAAGTCAAATGTAGACAAAGTTTTTAAAAGAAGTAAATACACCTGAGAGTTTCTTTCAAAGCTTTCAGCCTCTTTACTTTCCTCGAGATCTGGGCTAAGAACTTTTCTTTTTAAAGAGGCCCCTACACCGCCTCTTTATGGTATCTAACATTCCTGCCGACCCTATGACACGGTCTAGGCATGAAGAGGTCACCTATGAGGCAGCAATAAAGATTTAAACTGGAAGAGCCCAGCCCCCAAAAGAAAAGACCTTCTTGAAGTAACAAGCACCAAAGGCTACTGATTACTTTCGGAAGTTTACGGTAGGGAATTTGTTTAAATATTTATTATATTATTGAGGTCAAATACATTCTCAGTTTGAACTTCTTTTACTTATTAGATTATATTAAAAAATACACATGTCACTGTGAATTCAGATTCGTACAGATTGGTCTATCCAAAGAAGATTATCTTGGTCACCATATAAGGAAATGTTCCTTTTCTGTTCGCCTGCCCAAACAACAGTTTTTTTATAAAAATGAATAATAATGACAATAACAATTTATTTCCTACTTATAAATTCAACTTCTAATGTTTTGTACATTCATTAACTGAAGATGACAGAAGGTTCTCTGGAAACATGTCTTTTAAACTTAAAATGTGTTGTCGTTTTCTTTAAAGTTCTGACTTGTCTGCTAATATCAAGATCGTTTGGAAACTTTTAGAGTGATAGCAGCTCGTGTCAAAATGGCAGTGATTTGTATTGGTTCAAAATATTTCTTTCCTTGGTTTGACTAACCTCATAGTTCTTTGACAAGCGGTTTCCTAGTGAATTGTAACACAATCAACTGGCAACATATATTCCATTCGATTTGACAAACCGATGGAGTTGTGGTTTACGAGTTATAAGTCCAGGATTTCTTCAATATCCGCCGAAAGGTACAAACAGCGGCAAGAGTTCTGTATAACTTCATGCATTAATTATGGAACATGTTCTGATTTGATTCTCGCCTTCATCCCTTGACAAACATAACATGACCCGTGTACACTACAGACCTCGAGATCAAAATAAACAGCCAAATTCCTCAATTTTTCCTCAAAAGAGTGGCAAATCATGTAAAATAGTCTTGTAAACATTAGTTTGTGAGTGATAGCAAATATTAATGATGTTCTGAGTTGCCAAAAAAAATATTAACATTATGTTTGTGTGACCTTCCACGTTGGTTCTCCATTATCGAAAAGGTTAAATTTCACGAAAGTACTGCGTGTATTTCGCGACCTCAAAACTTTAATTTGAAAATGGATTTTGAAAGAAGAAATATTCTTTCACGTGGAATAACTATAAGTCTTGATACTCTAGGCCAGGTAGCAGTCAATAATTTTAGGTTCTTGTGAATAATACTGGGAAATTTCCTAAACATTCAGTTTTAATTCTGAAAGCCTTTCAGTATAAAATTTTAAATTTGATTCTGTATACAATTTTGGACACATTTTGTCAAAATATTGTTTATGCTAGCCAAAAATTATAGAGTTCTCAGCATTCAAGATATTATATTAGGCATTATAACTTCTGTTGAGGCTATTCCTCAACAAATCGTTTATGATAGTCTGTTCCCCAGTTCCAATTTTTCTATGGAGATTACGTAGACCATAATACTTCGGTTGTTTTGCTCTTCTTAATCGCACATGGAGAAATTGCTCGTGTATAAAACGCTTAGTTGTGACTTATTTGCTTATACCGTCTTTCATCATATGTAAGACAGATGAAACTGGTCGCCATTGCTTGTTGTGATAATGTTCAATGATTCCTTAAGCTGTCATTAAACTTGTTGTGTTGTTAAAGGCTCTTTGTGATATCAACGCCTAATCGCCGCTTTATATTTCCGGCCCGGACATTAGTGTAAACACTATATGACTTATCGTCTCTTGCTGTGGGATTTGTGCTTGTTTACGCTGTTTACAAACTTAACTGAAGAATCGATTCATCAGAAGAAACCGCCATCGTTCAAGATTTGCCATGTCATATGGAATGAATTCTCTACGAAAGGTTAGAGTCGCTGGATAGATCTCGGCGGGGGTGTTTGTCAACCATCACCAAGGTGTGTAACGCACTAGATGAAACTGTGAAGGATTTTGGAAACGTTGTAAAGGTACAAACTCAACAAAAACAACTTAATACGCGTGGGAGCAGTACTGTGCATGATGTGATAAATATAATGATTTGCTTGACACTTCCTGTGAAAAATATCAGAGTGTTCTGAGTGACCGTGATACTCAACGCGTAAGGGTACAAGCTTACAATGATAAGATTGAGCAATTTATTCTTGATGCCGCCGGATTTTATAATAGCCAAGTGTCTGAAGAAATAATGGAGAAAGAGAAACATTCCCAGCCAGAATCTGTGAAATCCCAAAAGAGTTATGGCTCAAGATTGAGTGTGTCCAGTTCGAAAGCTCGTGAAGCTAAAGTCCAAGCTGCAAAGGCAGCATTGATGCTACAACAAGCTGGAGAAAAAAGTAGAAGGGCAGTTGAGATGGAGATAAAACGAACGCAATTGGATCTGTAACATAGACTGGAACTAACCAAATTGGAGGCGAAAAGGAAGTTGTGGTCGCAAGAGATCAGGCAGAACTGGCCAAACTAGAAGCCTTTCTGGCAGAAAAGGAAATGTCTGATCTTACGTCTACACCTGCAGTAGAAAACGCTGCAGCCACTACCTTCATGCATGCTACTGGAGGAATCTGTTTTAGCGATCCACCTGTGGTTCCAAAGATGCAACTTAAGCCAGCCGTTCATGAAAGTAATATGCCCAAGCCTGTCAAAGGTGATTGCCAAAAGGAATCCAAGTCACAACCGTTGACTTTTGTAAGCTCTATAAATACGCCGTCTACGGTCACACCCAGTGTGTCTGGTTCAACTGTGAATGAAAGCCTTGCAGCCATTATGTCCTCGATGGAAAGGATAAATGCTTCTCATGATCTCCCACATGTGCGAGTCCAGATCAGATCAACAATACCCTTCCTTTTGCCAGAGGTTCGAACAACTGGTTGAGACAAAACCACTTGATGATGCTGTCAAAATGACTCACCTATTACAATTTCTAGAGGGACCTGTGCTTCTTGTAGTTCAGCGATACGAGACATTGCCAGGTGGTTTGGCAAAGGCTCTTAAGACGTTGGAGGACCGGTTTGGTCAGCCATTCCAAGTGGTGAGAGCGTCTGTGGAATCTCTCACTAAGGGACCTGTCATACAATCTAATGACAAGGATAGTTTGCAGCAATATGCAGACATCGCTCAAGTTACCTATGATATCTTAGAGTCAATGGGATACTTGAATGAAATGAATGCGACCTCGAGAAAGTGATCAAGCGACATCCTAAGTGAATGCAAGCCAAATTTGCTGAACGCTTAAAGCGCCTAGAGAGTGAAGGTCATGCGATGCCAACATTCAAAGACGTAGTGGACTTCCTTAAGGAGCGAGCCTTTGTCTTGAGAAAGAAATGACTTTGTTAAGGAACACAAAATATGTTTTAACTGTATTAGTTCATCTTTATACAACTCAAGAAAATACAACTCAAGACAATCAGGTCTAAAGAAGAAGGCTGCGGACGAGCACATCACACGTTACATTTTCTTGAACCAAAGGAAGACGTTGACAAGGGAACTGTGAACCAAACCAATGAAGACAACCAGGACTTGATGGCCGACCAAGGTACAACATGCAATACTTCAATGCATTCAGTCAGTGCAGCAGTTGATTCTTCTAAAGTGCTACTTCAAGTCATTCCAGTGAAGGTGATAAGCGGTTCTGGTCGACCCTATGGTTGACCCTTCTCTTGTGAAGTTGCTATGGAACACTATGTAAGCTTTCCCTCACGACAGTGAACAGCGCTGATGTTGAAGAAAAGGGAATGAAGGTTAACTTCAAAATTGCATCATTGGATAACAAGAACGACCATGTCATTGCTGTCAATTCTGCATGGGCTGTAAAGGATCTTACTATTCCCCTGTCAAGATCTTTAGAAAAATGGCCACATTTACAGGAAGTGCATTTCCTGGAGGTGAAAAGGAGGAAGATTTCTATCCTACTAGGTACTAACATTCAAGAAGCCTTCATACCTCTTGATGTAAGAAAGGGAAACCGAAATGAACCACTTGCCATCAAGTCTTGTCTTGGTTGGAGCATACTCGGTAGCTTCTCAAATGTACAGTCCTCCAACCAGGGACAGCTTAACCTCATCACTGGTGAAGATGTTTCCCTAAACGACCAGCTCGAAGAATTCTGGAAGTTTGAATCCTATGGCGCCGCTTGGCCTGAAAACATACATTATCAGTGGAAGATCGGAGAGCCCTGAAGCTTATCAATAACTCAACTAGGCTGCAGGATGACACATTACCAGATGGGCCTTCTGTGGAGGGATGACAATCCTGTACTTCCTTACAACCGACCTTTAGCTGAAGCAAGATTACAGTATCTGAAGAAGCGCTTCCGTTGTGATCCAGAGCTGGAAGTTAAATACAGAGATGTTATTCAGGAGTGCTTAGATAAGCGGTACGCTAGAAAGCTGAGCAAAGAGGAAGTTGTCACAGTCAGTGACATCACTTGGTACATTCCCGATCATCCAGTAACAAACCCCAACAAGCCGGGTAATGTGAGGGTAGTGTTTGATGCGGCCGCAAGGTTCAATGACACATCTTTAAATGAGCAGCTGTTGCAAGGACCTTGTCTTACCAATAACCTCACTGGTGTCTTAATTCGTTTCCGTGAAGAAGTCGCCTTTTCCGCAGACATTGAGGGCATGTTCTACCAGACCAATGTGACGCCAAGTGACACTGATGCGCTGGTAAGATGCTGGTCCATATCTTTGGAGCAAAGTCCTCGCCCTGTTGTGCCAACAAGGCTCTAAGTATGACAGCGCAAGTCATTAGAACAGGTTGTAGAAACTTTTATCTCGACGATGTGTTAAAGTCCGTTCCAAGAACGGAACAGGCTGTCCATTTGACCTCTGACCTAGCCAAGTTGCTAGAGGAAGGAGGCTTCCGTCCCACAAAGTTTGCGAGCAATAGCCGAGAGTGGGTGTGCAGTCTGACACCTTCACACGTTTAAAGCTTTACAAGCTCAAAAAACCGCCCACTAAGCGAGGGGTGCTTTCCGCAGTGAGTTCGCTATTTGATCTGTTAGGATTCCTTTCGCCCTTTGTGTTCTCTGCCAAGATTCTGCTGCATGAACTCTGGAGAGAGAAACTCCCTTGGATCAACAAATTCCGGAACCGTACCTCTCACAATGGCAACGTTGGTTAGAGGAGCTACCACATGTCATCAACATTAGCATCCCAAGGTGTTACAAGGTTCAGTCACTTCACAACTCATCAACTGTCCAGCTTCACAATTTCGCTGACGCATCCAGACGTGGCTACGCAGCAGTCTCATATTTGCGCTTCGTCAATGAGAAAGGAAGTGACTCATTGTTCCTTTGTCATGGGAAGAACTAGCAATGCGCCAATTAGAGGGTGGACTATCCCTCACCTTGAACTTCAAGCCGCAGTATTAGCAGCCCGTCTAAACAAGACCATATTAAGGGAACTTGATCTACCAGTATGTCAAACCTTCTTTTGGTCCGACTCAATGACATCTTTGCAGTACATCAAAAACGAAACAAGGCGTTTTCAAACCTTTGTCGAAGAACGTGTTGCTCAGATCCACGAAACAAGGTCTCCAGAACAGTGGCACCACATTCTGGGTTTCATAAACCCTGCTCATGATGGTTCACGAGGTGTTAGTGCTCAGTATTTTCAAGTTGGATGTCGCTTGTGGTTGGGTCCAAAGTTCCTTTGGCAACCTGAAAAAAACGTGGCTTAATGTACCAGTAGAGGATGTGCAGGATGATGACATGGAAGTACAGAAGTCACCGACTCTTATGTTTACCTCATATGCACCACAGATTGACCTCTTGCTGCAGCGCTATTCGTCATGGTCCCACTTACTGAGAGTAATGTCATGGGCGTTACGTTTTTTGAAGAGAGTTCGAAGGGAAACTCCAGAGTACCTCACGTCAAGTACACTCAAGCTGGTGGAATTGCAACAAGCAAGTCGAGAAATTGTGCGGTTACTTCAGCGCCAACATTTCCGTGAGGAGTACTTGTGTTTAAAGGAAGGCAGACGAGCAGACGAGTGAAATATGACAGCAAGTTGGCCAATCTCAGTCCAATCTTGATTGATGACGTCATACGTGTGGGGGGTAGAATTCGCAGGGCGCCAATTGCCTTTGACGCCGCACACCCAATGATCCTTCCGAAGTCCCATCACGTGTCTGTGTTAATAGAGAGAGTTACATTCACGAGAAGTAGAATGGTTCAGTTGCCCGCTGCCAGAGTGGCGTTTTCAACCTCCTGCTGCAAGCCACATGTCAGGAGTTTGGGAAAGGCTCATTAGAAGTGTCAGGAAGGCTATGAAGGCTGTTCTCGGTAGTCTGGGTGCTAGGGTTGGTTTGGAGACGTTGTGTACAGTGTTTGCGGAAGTTACATCAATCTTGAACAGTCATCCTATTTGTCCTTCCAGTGATGATCCCAATGACTTAGAGCCGCTCACTCCAAACCATCTTCTTCTACAACGCCGAAACCTCTTTGTATCACCTGGAGTCTTCGCTAAAGAAGATCTGTACTCGCGCAAACAATGGAGACACACCCAGTTCATTGCTGATTGCTTCTGGTCTCGATGGATTTGTGAATATCTTCCGACATTGCAGCAGCGCCATAAGTGACTACTGAACAAACGAAACTTAGCAGTGAATGACCTGGTTCTTGTTGTGGACAACATGGTGCCGAGGAGCCGCTGGTTGTTAGGGTGTGTGACAAGGGTGTTTCCGGGTGAAGACTTGTGTGTGCGTACAGCAGAAGTGAAGATGAAGAACTCGAGACTTGTTCGGCCTGTGACAAAGTTGTGCCTTCTTGAAGAAGCAACATGATGAACAGAGGGAAGATGTGAGCGCTGTGAAGTTGACATACCTGAACGCTGAACACTAAGGCTAAGTTTAAATTTCTTAGTTGTCGGGTTTGCTCAGCCATACCCCCCGGGATGTTGAAGCTATTCCGCAACAAAGGTAAATAAAAAGAAAAAATATACCGTAAACGTCCGTTGTATAAGCTGCATCTGTGCATGTAGATAAGCCGCACACCCAATTTGGACGAGCAGATTTTGGGAAAAATAAAAGCAATAAAGTTTGAAGCTCCAGTACAGTTGTATTGCTGTAAACAAACAAGGACAAATAATCAAGGTTTCAAAACACCAACATAAAAGTTGTTGTCACCTTTCGCTTTTATTAAGTCTTAAAGTGGTACTATGACGAAAATCGTACCTTTCCTTTTTAAGCCATTTTGAAACATAAAAAGGTGGACTGCATGAGAAGAAAAATGCTGTTTTACTATTTTCAAATATCTCTTTTCGTTCCAAAGATATTCAAGTTTTTAAAATATGCAAATTAGCCAAGTGATGACGTCATACACTCAACCAGATTTTGTTCAAATATGATGAAAAGAGATATCTCAGCCAATTTTTTTCAGAAATGTTTGATTTTTTGCAGCAAGGTTCTACTAAATATGCTCCACAATATAAGCTCAACAGTTCTGTTACCATGGCAACATACTGGGTTCCAGACCTCCCCCATATTAAAAGCTTTTCTGGCCACCTTTGGCGTTCCATTTTGATATTTGCTAACAGCACTTCATATGCATGATCCAGCAAGCTTATAAATATGTTAGCTCGACTTTGTGGCCCTGTTTAACATTTCCAAGCTGAAAATCACCAACATATTGAAATTATGTGGGTGGGGACTGGAAAAGAGTGAATTGCCATGGCAACAGAACTTTTAATAGCGATAGGTGTGTTTCCTGTAGAACTGTTAGCCTGCCAAGTTTCAATGATTTGCACTGCAATTTGGCCAAGATAGCTCTATTTATATACTCACTATAATATTGGGTTGAGTAAATGACGTCATCGGTTATCTCATTTGCATATTTTACAAATTTTTCTTAAATATCTCCGGCACTAATGCAGATATTTTCAAACGGTAAACGGCGTTTTGATTCTTTCATGGAATGCTATGTGATACACTCAAAAAAACAAGGGGTAAAAATTTGATCATAGTACCACTTTAAGAAAGCGAAATTTCAGTTGTCGTACCTTCTTTTTCGTTTGAATTTACGACATCTTTAACTTAAAATGCTCTTTCTATGTGATTTTTTTAAGATAATCACTTCGAAACACGCCATAAAGATGAAATTCCTTCGCCATTGAAATAAAATGAAGTGCTTAGTAGCCAAGCTTTAAGTGTGGGGAAGAGTCTGGGCCAGGGCCTGACCATTGTCTGGGCATCATAACACTAAAGCGGCCTTCACACCGCAAAGTTAACCACGTCAAAAAGATGTTTGAAAACCCACAATAGGCAAAGAACTTCATGCAGAACAGGAGCTTGATAATGCAGTCGACAAAGTTGCCATAAAGGTGGTCAAAAACAACAAAACAGTTGGCCATTTATCTTGCGAGTACTCGCAAATTTTGTGGTATTTCAAAGACACAAACGGCTCCTTTAGGAGCCACCACTCATGAAAAAGTCAATGAACACCAGCAACACGCTCTCAGTTTCTTTTATATTTATTTCTTGACATCTTAAGAAGTTTTGTGAATATTAATTAGGTTTTTGAGAACTCCAAACACAGATGTATTCCGTGGATAAGCCGCACCCTTGATTTTTGGCTTCAATTTTGCGAAAAAAAGTGCGGCTTATACATGGACATTTACGGTAACTAAATTACAATAGATTACAAAATTTACAAAATGATGAGTGACAAAATGTTAAGGGAAAAAATCATAGAATTTTAGTCACTAATTAGGAATTCAAGCGATTCAAATCAGGAACAATGACTTATGCTCTCAATGTAAAAACCTTGATTCATTAGAGCACACCTTTTTAGAGTGCCCTACATGTATGAGTGTTCAATTCTATCAAGAAATCTTATTGTGGTTCAATACTTCTATAACACTCACATAAATTTACCAGCCAACCAAATTTTACTTCAGAATTACCCCCCTCATGCTATTAGTGATGACCTCCAATGCTGACCGGATTTTCTTATCTTAATCACAGAAAGGTAGCCAAAACAAATATTATTAAAAAAACTTCTGTGTCAAATTGGAATTTCA
>OZ026606.1:5591582-5596582 GCA_964020085.1 Micromussa lordhowensis | reverse complement strand
TGTTGTCTGATAAAATAGCTCTTGCTTGTACTTAAGCCCTAGAAAAGTTGTCTGTTTCTACTAAAAAATTATTACAGAGATCCCATTTCCCGGGTGTTACAAAAACAAAGACGTAAGACCCGGTCTTTGTTTTCGTTGTACGAAAATGAAGACCTCGTACAAAAGTAAACCGTAGAAATTACAAGTTAAACACACATCAAGCAGCAACAACACTAATAATAATACGACATTACACTTCACATGTTTCTTCTCATTCTTATACTGCTAGTATACTACTGGCACGTCTTATCTACTCTGTTTCACTATGCAAGCTAATTTGGTGTTGAAATTCTTGAGGGTCTTCTCTGGTAAACTTACCACACATATTATTCTGGAACAGCAGGCAGAATTCAACGCTAGCCGCCTTTGATGTATAGTTAGGATTGCGAGAATAATAAAGAATACCTTCTGTACAGGAAATGACTCTTTGTCTCTGACTCTTTGTCATTGGTTTTGTCAATAAATAATTTATGTCTACTGTATTTTGTAGCTAAAATAGATTCTAACAATTGATAAGCCTTCTCTGTTGGAAAATTCTCGTTAAAAAGTAAGCAGTTCTTTTTGCTAACACAGAGTCGTCGTTTTCGTACTACAAAAACAAAGACCCTTTATTAAAAGCAAAAAAGCCATTGAAAGTACAATTGTAGATTACGATTGTACCCTGAGCACTAGTAATTGTTATTTTAGCTTTTGATATGTTAAGACAGTTCACGCTTGGTGTTTCTTGGTCATCACTGCTTTCGGCTCTTGGATTTGTTTTTTCTATGCAATGAGTCCAAGTTTGGAACAGACATCCCCGTCGAAAAAGCGATCAGAATATATTTTAGGGCTCCAATGAGGTTAAGTACGCTTTATTTGGTTGCATACTCTCTTCGTTGGCCTAGTGCGCATTGCGTGACTGACGTGTACAGTGAAAGAACACGATCTTGCGAATCACTGCGCTATACTGTTAGCAGACGTTTTTAAATTTCCTTACGGAAGAAAGAACACAATCTTGTTGTTGGTGGTGTGACAAAACAATCGCTTGCTTGAGCAACAGAGGTCAAATGTGGACTATCGCACGTGAGGCAGAGGGAAACATTTTGGCGCTAAACTTAAGCCACATGTTTAAAATGGAGTGGTTTAAATGTCGGTTTTCAAAAGTTTAAGCTTTCTCAGCTAATATGAAGAGAGTCACCTGACAGTAAAATTGCTGAAGAGATTCCCCCTTCAAATGTAGTGAATTGCCAGTAAAACAGAGAATAGGACAATGTTCCTTTGGAGATGTTTATACAACCGAATACAAAAGTTTAGGAGATACAGTGTCATAGCGCTGTCATCAAAAAAGTGCTCGATCAGGAAGAAAAGATGCTCTACTATAAAGAAATAAGACTTCTCAACGATTTGCATCACCTAAACATCATGCGATTGGAAGGGGTTTTCTGTATAGCTGCTTGCTATGATGCTTGAATACATGTATTTTGATTTCAAGCACTTTGGTCACGATGATTTGTGTGTTCATTCCCTTGCAGATTTTCTGCCGCAAATCGATGAGTTTAACTGTGAAGGATTGTTTGAGCTACTGAATCATGTAGCAAAGGAGATTATCCATGGGCTGGCTCACCTTTACTCTAAAGAAATAGCCCATAGGGATCTAAAACCAGCAAACATACTGATAAGCAATCAACACTACTGCACATTGCACGAGTACGAAATTTCGCGGCAATTTGAATCCAGGCCTGTTGCCTGCAAGCTGACAGAGTCCCCCATCCAATATTGAGCTGAATTAGTTATTGTCATCGTTCTTTAGTTGTGTTAGCTTATTGGATGCATCCATCTTTTTTTTAACAGATCCTTTGTTGTATTTTTAGTCTACTTACTACTAGAATTTATTATTGCTATTTTCATCCTAGGCTCCTCTTTGACGTTGCCAGCTGCTAAGGAAGTTTTTCCACTAAACGTTGAGTTATTTGAAGCGGAATTGACCTTCTATCCCGATAGGGCTAAGGCAAACTTTGTCCTTCAGGGTATCAAGGAAGGCTTTTAGACTTGGCTGCGATAAACCTGTAACTTTGAAATCAGCTAGAAGAAATAAATTGTCCACGTACCAGCATTCTGGGGTGATCGATGTGTATTTAGCTAACGAGGTTAGGCTAGGCCATGTACCAGGTCCTTTTGATGCCTCACCGCTGCAAGACTTCATGTAAGCAGTTTTGGGGTGATCCCTAAAAAAGGGCAGCCGGACAAATGGAGCCTTATCATGGACCTATTCTCTCTGCAAGGCCACAGCGTCAACGATGGAATCAATCCAGAATTTTGGCATCTCCAGTACATCAAAATGGATGACATTATAAAGATGGCTTCTAAATTTGGGCCGGGTGCCCTCATGGCTAAATTTGACATTGAGTCTGCATACCGGAATATTGCTATTCATCCTTCAGACAGCCATCTACTGGGCTTGAAGTGGCGCAATGCCTATTACATTGATCTTGCCTTACCATTTATGCTTCGCGCAGCTCCAGCTATTTTCAACTCAGTTGCAGAATTGGTCGAGTGGATTTTGGTTCATAACTACACTGTTCAACCGGCAAATGTTGTACTAAAAAGATTTTCAATCTTGATTGGTCGGTTGCATCACACCTGCATCGTGGTTTGGCCAGGTCGCACCTTTCTTTGCCGGATGATTGATTTATTGTCTTGTTTCCGCAATGATTCTCATCCGATACGTCTTAATGTGGAGTTTGGAAAGGACATGGCCAGGTGGGTAGAACTTTTTGGCCAGTGGAATGGAATATCCTTTTTCCCACCCTTGAGCCTTTGCATGGCTTTTCCGTCAGTTCTGATGCATCTGGTCCTATTGGTTATGGTGCTTTTATGGACAACAAATGGTTCAATGGTCTACTCTCCAACCTCCACTGTCCATTGCTTACATGGAGCTTTTTCCTGTTCTTTTAGCAGCCCATGTTTGGTGTCCTGGTTGATCCCGTAGGCACATAATGTTTCAGGTTCATAACAAATCCGTTGTTCACATTCTTAACTCACAGATGTCTCCAGACCCAAACATTATGCATTTGTTGCATTGCTTGCCTGCTTCAGTTTTACATTTGCTGCAATTCATGTTCCAGGAAGAAATAATGGCATAGCTGACGCCTTGTCTCGCTTCAATTTTCAGGCCTTTCATTCTCAAGCGCCACAGGCCAAGAAGTTTCCAATCCTCATCATTCTTCAGCTCTTAGCCCAGCTTTCCATAGTCATTTAGAAGCTTGCTGCCTTTCGTTCACGTATCAAGGCCTCGTCTCTTCATCACGCCAAACCAATTCTTGTGCCCAGGAAAAGTTTGTAAATTTCTGCATCAGGCCTGGACATGTCAGCCTCTATGGTTCTCCATGCCCAGCCTCGGAATGGACCCTCTGCCTTTTTGCCACATACCTGGCAGACTCCCTGCGACACTCATCTATTAAAGTGTACCTGTCTGCAGTGCAGTCTCTTCATGTTGATCAAGGTTTCCCTGACCCCTTGGAGAACTGCCTTCGCGTTCAAAGAGTTGTTAGAGGAATCAAGCATTCTCAGGGTGCCCTACCTTCCAGGCCACGCCTACCAGTTTCTAGTAACATTCCTCACATAATTTATTCTGCCCTCGATCTCAATTCCTTTGACTGTGCTATGTTTTGGGCCGCCAGTCTTTTGGTTTGCCGAGTTCACTGTCCCCAGCTTATCAGTCTACAACCCGAGTGTCCATTTGTCTGTGTCCGATGTTTCTGTGGATGTTCCTCTTGATCCATCTTGCCTTAAAGTCTTGATCAAAGCTTCTAAAACGGACCCGTTTCGAAAAGGGTGTAACATTTCGATTGGACTGGGTTCACCACCCTTGTGCGCTGTCCAAGCTGTGGTCTCCTACTTGGCACATTGCGGTCACCGTCCTGGCCCCTTGTTCCTTTTAAAAAATGATCTTCCACTAACTTGCTCGCTGGTCACAGACAGGTTAAGAACTATTCTCCTTTCTGCTGGTCTCCCTAGTGATTTTTCCAGCCACAGTTTTCGAATTGGGGCGTCCACTGCTGCAGCGAGGGCCGGTTTCCAGATCACCTTATTCAGGTCCTGTTGGAAACGTGATGCTTACAAACAATATATTACAATATTACAACTCCAACTGATCTGATAACTCCCGCAGCCAAATCATTGGTAGAATAGTTTGGTGAGTGTCATTTAATTTAGTTGCATCAGTTATTGTCTCGCCTTAATAACTTTCCCTTATAATATTTGTCATATAGCTGCGAAAGTGAATGGGCTGGCGTGCCCAGACCCGTCTCTGGTAGTGGATGTCACAGAGAAGGTGCGAGTGAGCATAAACATGCGAATTCACCAGCAACTGGCAGCAAACAAGCAAGAACAGAAGAAAGTGGATGGTCTGGCTTGTGTGGACCTGCATCTGGTAGTGGATGTCACAGAGAAGGTGCAAGTGAGCAGACACATGCGAATTCACCAGCAACTGGCAGCAAACAAGCGAGAACATAACAACGCGGACAGCCTGGCATGCGAGGAGCCACCTCTGGTAGTGGATGTAACAGAGAAGGTGCGACTGGCAGCAAATGAGCGAGAAAAGTGAACAGCCTGGCGTGAGCGGAGTCTCTGCTGGTGGTGGACGTCACAGAGGTTGGAGCGAGCAGACACATGTAAATGTGGACGCTAGCGATGACCAGTTTTCCATGGCAGTTATTATCGTCGATGGGTCAGATGACAGTCTGGTTACCAAATCAGCAGCAAATGGCAGAGGAAGCCTAAGATCCATCTCCCTCTTCATTGCAAAAGCGAACAGATGACCACAGCTGTCCTGAAGCAGACACTGTAAGCTGTTTGTCTACGTGTGAGGTACGTTGACATCTTTGTGCTTTGGGATGTGTGAGAGTTTTTAAGTGCTAGGAGTATTCTACTGCTTGTGCATTAGTTTGAACTCCCAAAGTATTGTCTAGTTGATAGCAACA
>OZ026606.1:5526582-5586582 GCA_964020085.1 Micromussa lordhowensis | reverse complement strand
TGCAATGGCGCAAGAGTTGTGGCCAACCCCGGTAGGAAACGTGAGTAATACTGTACCATTCCCAGAAACGACCGCAACTCACTCACATCTTTCGGTGGTGGGGCATTCTTTATGGCATCAATCTTCTCCTGAACCGGATGCAACCAGTCACCATCCACTCGCAAGCCAAGATACACAACTTGCTTCTTCAGGAAAACACACTTTCTCAGGTTTAGCCGCACATTGTACTTCTGCAGTCTCTCTAACACTTCTCCCACGATCTCCAAGTTTTCTTTCGCATCAACACCGCCGACAAGAATGTCATCTTGATTACACACGCACTTCTCCACACCTTACAAGATTTTATCCATGGTTGCCTGGAAAATCTTCGGCGCGGACTTGACACCGTAGGGCAACTTTGTATACGCATAAAGTCCCTTACGAGTGTTAATACACAGGTACTTTTGACTTGCTTCATCAACACTCATTTGCGCATAAGCATGTGTGAGGTCAAGTTTCGAGAATACCTTGGACCCAGCCAGTGTGGAGTACAAGTCCTGTGCAGTTGGGAGAGGATACTGTTCATCATCAACCACCTGATTAATGGTTACTTTGTAATCGCCGCATATCCTGACAGAACCGTCAGCCTTCGGCACAACAACAATAAGGCTCGCCCAGTCGCTACGGTCGACCTTGACGATAACTCCATGTTCCTCTAGCTTGTTAAGCTCCGCCTCCACAGCCTCCCTCAATGCATATGGGACAGGGCGTGACTTGAAGTAAATTGGACTTGCTCCCTCACGAACGCGAATGTGCGCTTCTATTCCCTTCATACCATCATATCCTTCTCTAAACAGATCGGCATGCTTGTTAAGAATGCAGTCTAACTCCTCATTCCTCGACGTTCCGTTCAAACTGAAAACCTCATTCCAATTGACCTTGAGTTTTTCCAACCAATTCCGCCCCAGCAAAGTTGGCTTTCCCTCGTTCTCAGCTACGATCATCGGAAGAATGTATTCTTGTCCGCTATAAACAACCTTGCACAGCATCTGACCACACGTCCTTAATGTTTCACCAGAGTAGGTCTTGAGCTTCACGTCAGTGTTCTGAAGAGGAAAAGATTTGAACCTCTTGATGTAAGTATCTCTACTCATAATAGAAAAATCAGCTGCCGTGTCAACCTCCATGTCGATACTCTCACCATTAATCTCCACCTCAACGAGATAGCCCTTACTCGCTCTGCCGCTGTTCGTAGCAAAGAGCCTAAAAATACCCAACTCATCGTCTGAACTCTGAATTTCATCTTCATCAGGGGTCTGATCATCGACTGCCAAATTCTGAACTCTTCCCTTGTTTTGCCTTCCGAAAACGCCACTCTTACACGCAGAAGCGATGTGCCAGACCTGCTGACAAGTATAGCACCTTGCGCTCTTAAATCTGCAAGACCTGAACGAGTAGTTGCCATTGCACCGTGAGCACCTTGCATCTGGCTGCCTGCCATTCCCTCTGTCACCAGAACTGACTTTATTAACTGAAATCGTCGTCCCCGTCCCTGAACCATGGTGTGGTCTAAATTCACGGCTATTCCTCTCTGCCAGCTCCATAGAAATGGCAATGTTACACGCAGTGTCAAACGTCAAGCTTGATGTATTCAGCAACTTGTTCTGAATTTTCACATTGTTTAAACCGCAAACAAACCTGTCCCTCAGTGCTCGATTCAAAAATTCTCCATAGTTACAGTGGATCGACAGTTTTTTTAAAGCCACAATGTAATCACTAATCGACTCATCCGTTTGTTGATTTCGCATGCCGAAGTGAAAGCTTTCCGTAATCTCTAAAGGAGCAGGATCATAATGATTCTTTAGCCTCTGCACAATATTCGCCAAAGATGTATCTTTAGGTTTCGCCGGCGACAACAAATTACTTAACACTGAATAAACTTCCGGACCGACTTCAGCAAGAAATATTGCCTTCTTCTGCTCGATGACACGTCGATTCGAAGCCACGTGTTCCGTACCCGGAGTCTTGACAATGTTGTTCGCCGTATAAAACATCTCCATGCGCTCCACGTATGCACAGAACGTCTCCTTGTCCTGACAGAACTCACCGACTCTACCAATATACGAAGCCATCCTCGTTGCCAAATGTAATATATTGTTGAGACAAACTGGACAAGATTTGGCTGCCCGCAGCCAGGCGTGAACTACTTTATTGAATATTCGAACCAGCTTAAATACACGAGCCTAATTTTAATATGCTAATCCGTGACAGACATTGTGGAAGAAAACAGCTGATCTAAACCTATTTTCAAATTCCTTCTAGTCTTCTAACAGTTTGGTCTGGTTGATATCACTGGGATAGGGATTTTTGATCTTCATAGAGTTCTTATGGGGAAAGATTTATAGGATAACATTGGTCTTGACTAGCAGTGGCATTTAAGCGATGTTGCCTTAAAATATTTAAAAATCGTTCTTTTCTAGCTTTTCTAACCATCATAGAGAACCTCTTGTTTGTCTTCTTGGGTCTTTATTTCCTTTCTGAAGGTGTTTTGGTCTGCAAACATTGTTCAATGGGTTATTAATGGGAATTCAAAACCAGGCAAAGCATTTGCAGGCACCATTAAAACGCCCAAAGAGGGAAACCCCTCCGGCTTACTACTTCATGTCATGGCACAGCCATCGCAAATTTGTCAGCTTTCTCTGAATTTTATTTTTAAGCCTCTAGTTCAAAAATTACCATCTTTCATTGATGGCACCTGTTACAAAAAAAATTGAAGATCTCAGTAAATCGGACCCTTTTCCCAAAGAAAGCCTTTTAGTCTAGTACGACATTGTCACCATGTTTCCCAATATTGACAACAATTTGGAAATCAATGCAATCACGGAAGCCCTTAACTCTTGAACAACTAATTTTCCATCCACTGATTGTACTGTCGAAGCTGTAAAAATATTTGCCTTCAACACAACAACTCTCAATTCAAAGATGAAAATTTTCTCCAAATTCATGGGATGGCCATGGGACCCAAAAATTCTTGTAGCTATGCTGATCTAGCCATGGGAATTATCGACAAGAAAGCCATGTCAGGGAATATTAAGTCTAATCTGTGGTGGAGGTATCGGGATGATGTTTTTGATCTTTGGACAATGGGACATGGTAAATGACTTGAATTCATGCAGTACATCAACTCTCTTTATCCCACTATTCAATTTACCCTTGTACACTCTCCCACATCACTCGATGTTTTGGATCTCATGCTCAGCCTTGTTGATAGCTACATTCAAACTGATACATATTCTAAGCCCACAGATAATCACATATATTTTGTTATGTAAGCGCCCATCCTGTCCATTGCTCCAACACCATCCCCTATGGAGTAGCCACCAGGGTTAGAAGAAATTCTACTACCTCTGATCGAAGCCTTTGAGAGGCGTAGTATTGAACACCCAAGTTACCTTATTAACAGAGGTTATAATCCCTCTCAAGTCAAACAACAATTTGAGAAAGTTAAGTCTATTTCTAGGGAGAATCTGCTTGTTCCCAATACTAAGCAATCCAAAAAGTTATTTCTGTTAGTTTTATATTTTAATCCTTGTTTACCTAATATCGGGAAGATTCTACAATCTCATCAGCATCTCCTTGACAATTCACCTTCCTTAGCTAAAATCTTCCCCAAGGGATCTATCATTCCCTCTTTTAGAAGAACCAGAAACATAAATAAACTTTTCAAAAGACCTAGCCAATCTCAATCACTCAGAAAGAAAAGGTTGCTTGAAATGTAAAGGGAAATGGGATCTCTGTAAGATTTTTTTAGTAGAAACAGACAACTTTTCTAGGGCTTAAGTACAAGCAAGAGCCATTTTATCAGACAACACCTTCACAGTAAATCTAATAACAAATGTAATGTACACTTTAACAAGGAAAGTCATGTCTTGTCTGATTTTAATTTTGTCATCATTGAACAAATTTGCAATTTTAGTGATCACACTAGTCTTGACGATCGCCTGCTAACAAGAGAAGCTTTCTGGAGTGCACAACTTTGCACCCTTCAACCTTAGGGCTTGAACAAAAGATCAGAGTTCAACTCTAGGAATAGAATTAGATACAATTAACACTCTTTTTCATCACCCACAAGTGTTCTCTTTTTTGAGCTTTTAATTGTCAAGATATTTTATTGAATCTAGCGTTCAAAGGCTCAATCATGGATCTTATTACAGAGTGAGAGTATAGCACACAATACTGAAGTTCAGGGGTCAATAATTGGGATTTTGTTATTAACCATTCAAAGGCCTTTTCTTTTTGTTACGAAGAATGATATTGTGAGCTAGAAAATGCCTTATTGTTCAAGGGCTTTGATTTGGGATTTTGTTTTGACGTTACTTTTTCTCCAAACCGTTATGTAATACCCTAGGGGGTTAGGGCCTTTCTTTTTACACCGTTACTGAGTGATAAAGATATTTTTTATTCCAAGTATTTTTAATCCTGTACATGGGACACTTTTTACTTAAGAAGCCCGAAGGGTGAAACGTCTATTAAAGTGTTTGGCCACTGAAGAAGTTTGCTGTTTGCTCTATTGACACAAACTATAAGAGGTTTGAGCTGTTCATTGGGTTTAGGATAGCAAACAAGGTCAATGTTCTCCAAGATTTGTCTGCATGTTTACCATGGTTATCCCTAACTAGCCACGAAACAGAAAAAAAGTAGGACACTTTTTACTGAAGGGTGAAGCGTCTATTAAAGTGTTTGACTACCGAAGAAGTTCGCTAGTTCGCTGTTTCCACCAATCCTCCATTGGAAAAAATATGGCAACTGGTACATTTACCCAAACACCTTAGGGCATGAAAACTTTAACAACACCCATGATCAAGTTCTAAAATCTTCAAACCTAGCATACACAATGTTGTTAGCATGGGGACAAATAAATATTATCAAAAAAATATGGCTTTCCTTGTACATGTACTTTATGGGCTGCACAAGGCTTGCATGGTACTGTGTTAAAATGTACAGTTGTTCATCTTTTTTCTTGCAGAGGATTACAGTAGTACAAATTGAAACAGTTAATCACTTCTAAACTCATTATGATCTGACCGTAAATAGCATCCAGTGGTAACAGAAGATATGATTGGAGAGCAGGTGACTTTGTACATACGAATGAGCATTTTTTACTATCTGTTGGGCCTGTTGATATAATATAAAAGCCAATAGGAATGAGCAAAAAAATCACAAGATGGGTGAAACTATGTCAATAAATTGAATATGAGGCTCAAAAGGCTCTTCTTAAAAGTGTCAAATAGTTGCTGTTAAACTAAACGTTTTGGGCTTAGCCCTTCATCAGTAGGTGGAATGAGGGAGCGTATGTTTCTAGCACCGCAATTTATGTGCACTTAAACAATCATGGTTTTCATTTGCCGTAGTACACCTTTTTCACTTTGTACTTTGTGTGTACGCTTTCCGTGCGTGCTTACGCATACATTTTTCAACAACAACTATTTGACACTTTTAAGAGCCTTTTGAGCCTCATATTTCATTAATATAATCTGGTATCATAAGGGTTATGATCAATTCTAAAATACTTAACCCATATGGCATAGGAAAAGAAACAGTTAATACAGGAGAAAAAACAAGATTTGGCTTCTGAATATCTTCAAGATAAACAATTTCAGTCTTAACATTAGTCCACAAAAACACCAAATGGTGTTAAACTTAAAGCTGCTTTTTATTAAACCAAATTGTTTAATTATGGAATTCACCCATACAACAATGCAACAGGTTTCCCTTTGTGGATGAAGCTCACAATACGTTGGCACATCAGAAGTTTGTCTGTCTACGAGAGTCATGTGATCGAAAGGAATTCTACTAAGCTGACTAAGCACTAGTTTAGAGCCTACAGACGAGAATATTAGGTGCTAGTTGGCTTGTTCGAGTGGATTTTCTGCCTCTTTCCTGTTGGCTTTGCTCGTGTTTACAGGTGTAATAACAGTTAGTTATTTTGCTTACATCAAGACTCGGCTTGTGTTAGTGCAGGTTGCACAGGGGCTGGTATGCTTCAAAAAGGTAACTTTTATCAGCCTGAATGTTCGGCTCGGGTTGCCCCATAACACAAAAGGAGTCCCTGTATCTCGCCAGCCTAACTCTTTAATCCAAGCTTAAATAAAGTTTACTACTACTACCGCTACCGCTACCGCTACCGCAACCACTCCTCCCTTTAGGTCGCTCAGCGGACACTTTTTCGTAGTAACTCCAAAAGGCTATTATTCAGCAACAATATACTAACATTACCTGAAACTTGGCAAAAGCATGGCTAAGACTAAGGTCTATGTGATGGTAGTTTATGAGCGCATTCTGCCTAATTGGGTTTGAAAAATTGTCTGGTAAAGGCAAAAATGTGTCCGCTTAGCGCCATTGCTGCCCGTTCGTTCTAGGAAATTACTTTAAAATGCAGAAATAGACCAAATGTTGGCTTTAGATGTCTTAAGCAGGCTTATAGAACTGCGGCAAGTAACTCTAGTAATTTAAAAAAGCATAGATATTTCATCCCAAAAAGTTCAGTAAAAGTATAATGTCGAGTGGGTGTTTCCAGTTACGCCAAAATTGGGAAGCCCCATGTTTGCACGTTTTTGACTTTGACCTTCTTTAACTCTATCATTTTACAGGAGCTAGAGATGATTTTCACCCCAAAGTTAGATGTACGTATGGGCAAATCCCTTCGGACCAGTTAAACTATGCAACTGACAACGGCCATAAGAAAAAGCTTGAAGATGAAAAACAGCATGACAGGACACATGCGATAATGGACATGGAAAATGAAGCCCCCACAAATGAAACCCTCAAGACGAGACCGGAGAACGTCAACGAAAAAGGTGAAGGACATGAACTTGAGACAATGGAATTAAACAAGGAAAGAAACACCGAAGTGACAGCAAAAGCCCCTTCGGACCAGTTAAGCTACACAATGGACAAACAGCCATGAGAAAAAACCTGAAGCTAAAAAACATGACAAGACGCATGCGGTAATGGACACGGAAATTGTAGCCCCTATAAATGAAACCCTCAAGACAGGACCAGACAACGCCAACAAAAATGGAAAAGGACATGGAGTGAAGACAATGGTATTGAACAAAAGAAACACGAAAAGAAGAAGCAATAAAGTGACAGCGAAAATCCCTTCTACGCATGCAGTAATGGACATAGAAAATGAAGCCCCTATAAATGAAACCCTCAAGACAGGACCAGACAATGCCAACGAAAACGGTAAAGGACATGAAGTTGAGACAATGGAATTAAACAAGAAAAGAAACACGAAGTGACAGCAAAAGCCCCTTTGGACCACTTGAACTACGCAATGGACAATGGCCATGAGAAAAAACCTGAAGCTAAAAAACAGTATGACAGGACGCATGCGTTAATGGACACAGAAAATGAATCCCCTATAAATGAAACCCCTCAAGACAGGACTGGTCAACGTCAACATAAACAGAGAAGGGCATATGAATGAAGTTGAAACAACACAATCGAATAAGAAAAGAAACACAGAGGCAACAGCAAAAGCCCCTTTGGCTTCGGACCAATTGAACTATGCAGCACAACGGGACAAGTCACAAGCGGCTGTAAAGGGAAAAGGCACAAACAATGGACTAGATGAAAAGATTAAGGAATGGAGAGAGGTTTTGAAGATGGTTGAAGAAGACGAGGAAGATTCTGTATACTCGTTGAAAATCCCGCCAACAGTGATTTCATCAAATGGCCTTCACAGTGGAAGAGGAGAAATGGGTGAAGCAAGCCTAAATGTGGAGTTAAACGCCCAGTCGGAACTGTTGCTCATGGGCCAACTTCTCGGCCTTCCTCTTCTAGCGGATTCTGCTAAAAGAAACTTAAAATACATACAGCAGGTTTTTATGATGCAGCATGGAGGGCAGCTGGAAAGCAAGATTCTCACAGAGGCTGATATAGCCAATTCGGCAACACAATTTCTGGTTGACATACAACTTATGCCTTTTGCTCCAAGATTGGGCGATTTCCTACCACCATTAGACCCTAACTCCTACGTGTTGCAAACAGACGACGAAATAAAAAAGGTGACCAAGCAAGCTACTGCCACGAAATTGAAAAAGAAGCGAAAAAACTTTCTGTGGCTCATATAATAGCAATCCTACATCTCAATCGTCTTTAACCACCGCCGAAACAGAAAAATTTGTGTTTGTGTCCGAAGATGTACAAGATGTACTCTTCTAGCTTAGACTGTTTTAAAAAAAGACTTAGATCTAGCAAGGACTTGATTAATTCCATAAGTTATAATAAGGAATCTTCCATGATAAGAAATAGGAATGAGGAATATTTTTATTAATATTACTTAATTATATCTAACAATTTAACAATTATCTATATTTACCAACTATTTTTCTAGTTCTTAATCATATTCTTAAATTGTAGTTTATAGTCCTATGTATTTATATTTGTATTATTATTATTATTATTTCTTATTAACTTCTGTTGATTTTCTGGTTATTCATTTGTATATATTCTAGCTCTTAATAAGTAGATAGACAGGTCCACATCAGGACTTCAGTCTTGCGTATTCTCTAACATGCGTTATCAAATAAACTATGATGTATGTATGAATGTATGTATGTATGTAAGAAACCACTAGCGCAGAAATCATAGCGATCAGCCAGAATCTAGAGGAGGTCCAAACAGTAAGACCCCACGGAAGCTCATCCAGTCATTCCCCAGATAACAAGAATGTTCACATACCTGATCCAAGCGAAAATCTTCCTGTAGCGGAAAATAAGGATACCAACGAAGACCCCCTAGAAGTGTTCGAGGTTCCCGCGCACCCGAGCCAAAAAGACAAAAGATGAAGTTGTTCACTATGTGATTTTGAAGGTTTTAAGCAGGCCAGACACATGAAGAAGAACGTTAAAGAACGCAAAATACGCGAAAACGAAATTACTCTCTGGGTGTAAAAAGCAGACTACAAGGAAAGGGCCGCGGAGAATGAGAAAAAAACAGAGCAGAGTGCAAGCAAAAAAGAGGAAAAGGGGAGCACATCCACGTCATTTCAGAAACATGAAAGAAATCACTACCTCTGCAGATGGCAGGGCTGCACGGCAGTGGTCAATCGACCATCGCAGCACCTGAAGCGCGTCCATGCTTTATGCAATGAAATGGCTGCATTTCCAAGAAGATCTATGAAATTGGTGGACAAAGGACCACTGCAGCAAGCCGGAACAAAAAGAAAAGCCGGCACCTCTGATTCATCAGGAATTCAGACAACCGTTTCTGTTGAAGGTTTGCCACCCAGAGGATGCACCATCAGAGAAGCTACCGGGAAAGCCAAAAATGGTCCTGTGAGAAAAAGTGGAACTAAGAGAAGAGCCAGTGCCATACCTAGAGAATCTTTAAAAGCTACACCACTAAAAAACGCAAGGTAGAAGAAGATTATTGCGAGTATTCCAGTGAAACAGAGGATGAAGAGTCCGTACAATATGCAGACAGTACTTCATCTGAAGAGTCCAATCCTGCCACACCAAGTGTGAAGCAAAACAATTGTATGATGGAGCAAATCCAAATGGATCTGGATGATGCTCAATTTGTCTCTGGCGAAAGTGAGGATGATGATGAGGAAGAAGTCATAGCTGGTAAGAGAAAAGACCAGGATTGGCACGACTTCTACCCAGACCATGTAGAGCATTCAAAAACGCAAAGAGGGAAAATCCTGGCCATGTTCTACGACTGGCCGCAACATGTTGAGGGCGGCGAACGTGAGAAGATACACAGTTTGCAGCACGTCAGGCAAGTGCATACAATTTTTGAGGTCGTAAGCCAAATGGAGACGGCTTACGCCGGCTAACTCATGATTTTGGAATGGCAATATGGAACAAGTGGGCAGCCCCTAGACTTCAAACTGCAAAGCTTTCCCATGGCACTGTCAGAAACTACATTCTGTCCCTAGAATGTTTCTGTCAGTTTCTTACCACAAGACGAATTGCAGAAAAAGTAAATGAATTCACCATCCAAAGAGTTCAGGACCTGCAAACCCATCTGCCTAAAGGGAGAAAAACTGTTCACAGGCATGGTGCAGTGGAGAACACAGAAAGATTTGTCAAAGAAAGTGAAGAAGCTTTGACACCTGACGATGTGAAGAGCCTTGAAAATTCTGAACATGCCCGTCAAGTCGTAAAGAATATTGTGGAGATAGCCGATGGTAATCAAGTGTCAAAAAGGCAGTTCACTGAAATAAGAGACTATCTTCTCACTACCCTTATTCTACATAATGGCACTCGAATGGGGATTGTTGAGAATTGCACTGTCAAGCAGTTTCAAAGTGCAAAGAAGGATACTGAAGGAAATTACGTGGTACTTGTAACTAACCACAAGATCACAAGAACTTTTGGCCCTGTCAGGCTGACCTTCACACCCAGCCTATATTCGTATACTGCCATGTACGTACAAGAAATGCTACCGATACTTGCAAACCCAAACTGAGTCCTCTTCCCTAGCAACAAAGGTAAACCATTTCGGCAGTCCAACTTGGGGAAAAAGAGTTATCAAGACCTTTCAAAGAGCCAACATAAGAATGGAAATCAACATTACTGCCACCCGACTCCGAAAGTTCCACATGTTTTTTACAGGGGGGCCGATGCTCAAGAGTTGGTGGCCGATCATATGGCCCATTTGACAACCACTGCACGAAAAAAATACCGACCTGTTGATTTGATGGAAAGGTCAACTGCATCTTTTCGAATAATGCAAGAGAACATAAGAGGTAGCCCTACTACTACAAAAGATGAGAAAATGTCTGCTGACGATGCTGAGGATAAGAAGGGTTTCCAGTTGGGTAGAGACTTTGCGAATCGTAAAGCTGGCAGTGCAAATTGTGAAGATGATGGCTCAAATGGCGAAGATGACGGCCCAGACGGTGAAGCTGACGGTGCTAATGGCGAAGGTGACGGTGCAAATCGTAAAGCTAACGGTGTGAATGGTGTGGCTAACGGCACAAACAGTGCAGGTGACGGTGGGAATGGCGAAGCTGCCGACAAACACAAAGGATCAGATGATGAAGACGGAATCTTGACAGCATTGTCCACAGAGACCGGACACAGCATCACTATAACCGACGACGAATAGGCAGTACTAAAAACGTTGTTCAAAAAGGAAATCCAGCAAAGCCTTAAAATGAGCAAGCAGATGATTCGCGATAACATCAAGACGGACAGAGCCCTTAAGGTGATCCTAGTTAGCAAAGCTAAAGTGAGAAATCTTCAAAGATGGATCCTTCGTGAACAAAAGAAAACTGCAGCAGCATCAATAGCTAATTTCCCCAGCATGGATGCTGCTGAAAAGGCAGCAAGTAACGTTGCCACTAATGGAGGCCAGAGGAAGCTAGGTTCGGACAAGTCATCGTGCCAGGCATGGTCAATGGAGGACACTAAAGTGATTAGAAGAAAATTTTCTGAACTTCTTGCTGCCTCAGAAACAGGATCACTAACGAAATCAGAAATAGAAACACACTGGAAGAAGGACGATGTGCTCAGAAAGGGAGGAAACGTTCCCAGGAAGGAACTACATTAAAGTAAAGACTATATTTAGATGGAACTATCTATTTTAAAAACACTTTGAAACTTCAGCTTTTTGTTAATTGTAGAAGTTCCTATACGTTAATGATGTTAGGAAATGATTTATTTAAACTTCACCTAAACCTTCACCTGTCCCCTGGCGCCAAGTGGCGCATAGGGCTTCATTTTATCTAAACTTGCAAGTTATAAACAGTTGCGTCTTAAAGAAACGACATGTTAATTTATTTATCATTCTGGTTGTTAAAAGGCCTAGTTTGATTAAGATCATAACCGAAAATTAATGTGTTGATTTGATATGTAGAAGCAGATTAATGGGATACAAGCATCTCGTCAACAAGAAATTCTTTATTGTACGCCACAGCACTACACCACTTGAGCTCTCTGCTAAAATGTACAAGTTCTTAATACATCATTCTTATGGTTTAAGGCTTAAGGATATCAAGAGATGATTTATTTTAAATCAAGAGATAGCAAAGTTTGTAATGGCTTCGTTTCGGAGAAAGAATGGTTGAAAAACGTTAAAAAAGTTGATAGCGGTCGTGAAGGTCTATAAGGAACCGTGAAATAAATTGTTACTATGGTTCAAAAACGTCAAGTTTGACTAAGATCATAATCGTACACTGAAGTGATATTGTTTGGTGGTTCCGTAACAAAGATAATAATCTATTTTTTCCCCGGTGCAAAGCTATGGAGTTCTCAAAGCAAAAACGTGTTTACTCGTGAGAACAAACTTTAACCTGGGTTTATATTTCTTTAAGTAAAGTTTCCACTTATTTAAGAAGTTGCCTGTTCGACTTAATTTACCTGACGGAAACATCAGTGATGTGTGCGATTTTCCCTTTACTACTTAAACCTTTGGATTTATATTTCTATAACGACTATAAGTAAAGTTTCCACTTATTAAAGACGTTGGCGATTCGACTTAGTTTTTACCTCACAGTAACATCAGTGATCCCTGTGATTTTCCTTTACAACTTTAGCCTTTGGATTTATATTACGACTATAAGTAAAGTTTCCTCTCATTAAAGACGTTGGCTGTTCGAATTAGTTTACCTCACGGAAGCATCAGTGATGCTTGCGATTTTGCCTTTACAAGTTTAACCTTTGGATTAATATTTCTTTAAGTAAAGTTTTCACTTATGAAAGAAGTTGGCCTTTCTACTTAGTTTAGCTCATGTTGAATGTGATTTACACAGATTCGTATGTTTATGAGTACTTTTTTATTTTCATTCATTAATTGCCAACTACAAGGGCTTGCTAATAAAATTACTCATATTTGAACTTTAGCATGATGAGTGTGCCATTTTGACGTTCCCATTCTGTTAACAATCAATCCAACAAAGAAAAATGGATTATTCATTTAAAAAGACATACAGGCGCAATTTTTTTTACTTCTGGAGCACTGACTTATTTCTTGAAAAACATTAATTCTCACAATTTATGATTTTAAGATTTGTTGAGTAGTTTAATTTCCTGTCATTCTGACAGGTTCTGGATAGGCATGAGAAAAAAAAACGTACCAAATAAAAAAGATTGCTTTTAGGGACGATGTTAATCTAAGAACATGCAAAATATGATACGAAAGATAGGAAATAAATTGTCGGGTGTTTTAATTTTTTCATTGCTTGGTACGCATATGGAACACCATGTACGCGCTCCAAAAAATCGCGTAAGTAATGGTAAGAATCACTAAATTTCAATGAAAACAGGGTTTTGGTTGACGTCATTCTTAGCAACGCCCCTGATTAGCATACACTTCGTACCGTTTTAGGCCCCTTCCACACGTATCCGGATAGTTTGAATCAGCAACTTTTTCTTTTCGGATACAGCTTCCGTCCACACGTATCCGACGAATTTGACAGCGAATCCGGATATTTTTAAATCCGCTCTACAGAGTGGAAAAAATATATAAATCTGTAGTGAATCCGATAACGTGTGGACGGATAAATCCGAATATTTTTGAATCCGATGACAAATTTGTGTCCAGTCTCTTACCGAACAATAAACCAACATGCGACACAACAGCAACAACAGGGCAAATTTGCAGCCACTATTGCACGCTTTATGGCGCATGCTCTGAGCACATTTTATTGCAGAGGAACCCTGGGTACTACAGTGAATTTGGATATCATTGGATGCGTGTGAACAGGCGAATTCAAATTAAATACGCTACATGTGGACGGGAAAATTTTTGAATCTGTGAAGAAAATGTTGCAGATTCAAAAATATCCGGATACGTGTGGACGGGGCCTTAGGCACTGACATATCTTTAAAGGAAAGTGCCGACCTTGTCCCTGCCCCCACCACCCTGAGAAAAGCACATCTATTCTACCAATTCTCAGTTTCTTTTAAAGCACTCGGTCCTCTCGTCAATTTTGACTGTTTATAAGCGTTTCATGGTATAATTACATAAAAAGAAAAAAATGAAAGTTAGGTTCTGTTTTAACCTAAAAAAACTGTGACCTAAAAAAGGACATTCTTAGGGTTAGGGTTAGGGAATTTTTTAAAAGTAATTTGTTAATTATTATGAACAAGTAAATTTAAAAATCTATTTGTTCATAATAATTGTTTAAGTTCAGCTTAAAATATGTCTCCAAACCATTTCTATATGTCATAACCATAGAAAACTCTCATGTAAAGCTACAAACACCTACAAGTGAATTTACTGTTTATTGTAATATGTTAACATCACTACAATCTGCAGTGTCTAGACCAATGCATCCACCTCAGGGGGCTCTAAAAATCAATTCAATATGGCGGCTGCATTACTGTCTTTGAACAGTTATATCGTCTTCTTTTTTGTTCCTAAAAACCTCAAAGTCAGCACGATTTTAGATCGTGCCAAGTTAAACATTTTGGTTATCACGTAGGACAATCCTGAATTGACACCTGTCAATTAGAAGAACACCTGTCAAGGGAAAGGCACACCCAAAATATGTAGAATCAGCTAGAAAAAACGAGCATTAAATAGAAGATGTAAGTATGTGTTAGAATACAAACCTTTTCGGCTGTATTATGGAAAAACGGGCAAAGATTAAAAAAAAGGGAAAAAGTGCCATTGCATCGGACAGTCCGTTAAGCGCCAAAATTTGCATAATGTCCGCTAAATGCCATTTGTGTTCGCAAAGTGCCACAGCATCTGCTAGGCGCCCCCCGGAAAATGTCCGCTCAGCGCCATGGCTGTCCGGAAAGCGCCACATGTCCGCTCAGCGCCACTACAAAGGTCCGCTAAGCGCCACTAATGTCCGCCAAGCGCCCAAGGAGGAGTGTACTACTACTACTAGTACTAGTACTACCACTACTGCTACTGCTACTGCTACTGCTGCTGCTGCTGCTACTGCTACTGCTACTGCTACTGCTACTGCTACTAAAACTGCTACTACTGCTCCTGCTACTGCTGCTGCTGCTATGGTTACTACTACTACTACCGCTGTATGTATTACAATGAAAACCTAGGGTAGGGGTTCCATCCACCCCCTTTCTACCTTGGTAGGGTTTTTAAGTCACCCTGAACTTAAAGCTTGAAAGGGAAAAATTCACACTGTAACTTCCCAGATAAGCCGACCTGATACCAGTTATCTTGAAATGATATATATATGGGATGGATATGTATCTAGATATATATACATAGCAATTCCATGAACTGCAGTGCAGCCAAAGGTGAATCACAGTTCTGATCCAAGAGTGCAAGAGTTACCCTTGTTTTTGTCTTTGAATACTATGCTTCAAGAAGGGATACTGTCTACTTATAGTTTATTACTACCTTCTCATCATTGGCCATGGCCCACTTTAACTGTCTTTCTAAGTCACTGAGATCCCTCTTGAAAGGCACATAATGGATCCAAGGTTGAAGTTCTCCATAGAAGTGTTCATAATATGGTGATTGCTGTTTTAATACTAATGAACCGCCAGCCAAAAGGTATGGTAAACGGTAAGCTGCCACTGTTCCATCAATGTTTATCTGGTATTTCCACTATATACAATGAGTAAATAAATACAAACAGATGAGAAATACAATGCACAGTTAAATGTTCAGCCCTAAGCCCCTTCATGTGGAAAACCTTAAATAACAAGACCCTGAACCATATGACATTTCATGAAGTTTTATATGATGAAACAATGATTGAAACGAGGTGACCTAACTATTTTACGATTAACATTAAGATTGCTTGCAGTTAGTTTCACTTGGGTTTGCTTGCGATTTGCTTCATTATACTTTGTATTAAGCAAAGAATAAGCTCAAAATATTGGCCCCATGCCCAAAGTGAATTTTTCTTTGGTTTCTGAAATTCCATAATTCAGGCTCGACTCAAACCCCTTGATACTATGGATTGCCTTCGGTTGATCTTTAACTTCAATAATTCAATATCAGCTTTTAGCAATTTCACCCATCTCATGGAAAATCTATTTATATTTAGCTTGAAGTGCCTCAAGATTTTGATCTTTAGCTTGGGCTTTTCTGATCTTGGGGACCCCAAAGCAACAAAACATTAATGCCTACAAAAACCTCTCAAGGATATGAAGATGGTAAGAAGTTCTCTGAATCAGCAATGCTCATTATTCAACCTCAAATAATTTTATAGCTTCCAAGTATCAATGAACACCAAACAGTTAACATAGATCATAAATGCAATGCCACTAATCTGATGATGAGCAACAACAATAAGCAAACAATAAGAGTTTCCAGTTTTAGTGCAACACACATAGTTACATAATATCTAAAACAATACATGGGCTTGTAAGAAACAATGCATGACTAAATTTTATTCATGCATTGATTTTTTATAATTATTATATTTACTGGCCACCAGAAATAGGGTAACCCAAACACACTGACCCCCAGTCTACAGACCCCTACTATGGACCAGCTCCGAAGACTACCCTACGGACCGGTCCACTGTACCCTTACAGACCCCCTCTATGGACCACCCACAAAGAAGGTATCAGGCCACACCTCCACAAAGATTATGCCGCACTTTGCTCGTCCACTATGACAGTGACTAATCTCCTCTTCAGCGATGAATTGCAAGCTCAATTGAGCCATATCAGAGCATCGAATAAAATCGGTAACACGACCAGCACAACCAACACACACAAACGTGGTTACAACCAAGGTGGCCATGGCTTTAAGAATTCCAAGCCTTTTTTAGGGTGAGTGCATTATCAGTCGCACAGCTGACTGAACAGTTGTGCGAGGAACACATTCAACAGTTCGAGCACTCGCACAAAGAGCTTGAGTCAATTTCAACAAGGGAAATAGACACAAGCATTATAAGCAAACTTCAATCGCTTGAGGCAAGCGAATATCAATCATTTTTACCGTCACTGCTGGCTTTCTTCAGGTGTCGGGTTTCAACATTTCAAGCTGGTCAGATCTCACTGCATTCAGCAATGGAGAACGTTAACTTCAGACAGTGAAATTCTGGAGACCGTGTTAGGGCAACGGATTGAGTTTACGCTAACACCGGTACAAGTTACCCCTCCACCTCAACCAACTTGGTCTAAGACAGAGGAGGGGTTCGTTGACATGGACATCCAAAGGCTGCTCCTAAAGGGGGTGATTGCACACTTAGTGCATGGAGAGGGCAAATTTATCTCCTCCATATTTGTGCGCCAAAAAAAAGATGGATCCTATCGTATGATTTTAAACCTAAAATCCCTCAATCAGTATGTTGAATACCATCATTTTAAGCTGCTCTCATGTGGTCTGCGTGAGCGGACGTGAGTTTTGAGCGGCAGTAAATTCCCTCTTCTCCCTTGTGCAAATCATTGGTAAGCTAGCCACGGTTGATGTCAGGAAAGAAAAACACACGGGAAACAGGAAAGAAAAACAAACGGGAAGACCATAGCTCTATTGAAGAGGAGACAAATGCAGCAAAAAGGTCCAACAAAGAACTGAATGGTCAGGAAGAAGTAAGCGGCAATATGGCGGACAATGATGAAGAGTCTGATGCTGAACCCACTCTATACGACATACGAAACATGTTGGAAGGCCTTCAAAAGTCTGTCTCAAGCATCCTTAAAGAAAACGCTATCTTAAGAGAGGACTTGATGCAATTAAAATCGTCCCTTCAATCTAAAGAGAGAGAAGTAAGTACTTTGAAAACATTGTTTGGGAAAGTGACGAAAGCTAATGAGCTATTAAAGACCGAACTGGAAAAAACAAAACTTAAACTACGAGAGCAAGAAGATAATCTGTATGCAGCGCTAGATGACCTGGAGCAGTACACCAGGAAAAACACCTTAGAAATTCAAGGTATACCGGATCAGTGTTATTCTACTACTGAAGAAGTGGTATTAAAATTAGCGAGCGTGTTAAATGTTAATGTTAACCCTACCGACATTGAGATATCACACAAACTCAAATGCCGTGGAAATAGTTCTAGCCCGATTATTGTGAAATTTTTGAGTCACAAAGTGAAAACGAGCTTATACAAGGAAAGAGTGAAACTAACAAATGTTAAAGTAACCGATTTATTTCCCGGCTATTCCAATGCGGTAAGCTCCGATGGTCCTTGTATATTTTTTAATGAAAATTTGACAGCTTATAGACGCAAACTCGTATCGAGGGCAAGTGAAATGAAAAGAGATAGACTCTTGACGAGTTTCTGGACAATCGACGGGAAAATCTTTGTAAAAACATCATCGAGCGGAAATCCTCAGCAGTTCTGATTTAGATGAATTGTAAACGACTTATTTGTTTTGTTAGATAAGTCAATGTATTTGAACAACTAGCCGTAGATAATTAAGCTTAAGCTTCATTCGGTAATCCTCTTTATTACCTCAGTTTTTTTTTTCTCTTGACAAATTTTGAGAGGAGGGAAAGGGTGGGAGAACTTAAAAGGTCAGCACCCAATTCGGACTTAATTGTTTTGTGTTGAGTGTTTCAAGTTTCTGTGCGTATTTTGTCTTGTTTTGTCTTTGTTTTCTTTTCTAGAAAGCTTATTTTGTATTGTAATATCTTTGTCTTTTTTTTTCTGGAAAAGTGATGACTAACAAACAAGTATGTAAAATCATCTCTCTGAACGTTAGAGGCCTTAGAAATTCGACCAAGAGGAGCAGCATGTTTACATTTCTTAAAGATCAAAACACTACCATCTATTTTCTACAGGAAACATATTCAGAACTAAATGATGAGTCATTCTGGAAAAATGAATGGGGAGGTGAAATGTTTTTCTCTCATGGCACTCGCCATAGTAAAGGAACTTGCATATTATTACATCCCGCTATTGAAGACAGCAAAATTAAAAATTCCCTAAGCGACAACTCGGGATGAATAGTCCTAATTAACTTGATTCTCAATGGTTTGGAATTGTCACTTTGTAATATATATGCGACTAATGACCAAGCTGAGCAGTTGCGATTTATAGAAGAGCTTAACAACTATTTGATAGACCAATCTGAATTGATGACACTGATTATAGGAGGTGACTGGAACTGTACTCTAACAAAGAAAGATAAGAAAGGCAGTTTACCTTGGAGACCAACGGGCTTCCGGAATCTGATCTTAACAACAATGGATATTTTTGATCTGGTAGATATACAAAGAGTTAAACATCCAAACATAAACAAATATTTGTACGTATCCAAAGCCCTAAAAATGAGATCCAGAATAGATTACTTTCTTGTGGCAAAAAATTTAACTAAATATGTCCAAAAAGTTGATATTCAACCCTCAATAGCACCTGATCATAAGACAGTTTTTCTATCTTTGCACTGGACAAAATAATCCCTAGGGGACCTGGCTTTTGGAAGTTTAACAATGCTCTCCTAGAGGACAATAATTACGTAGAACAAATGTGTCATAAGTATTCTGAATTTCGGGAAAAGCATAAATATATTCAAGATAAAAGAATGTACTGGGAACTGCTTCAAATGGAAATCAGGTGCTTTACTATTTCGTCTGCCAAAGGAAAAGCAAAGGAGACAAGAAAACGTGAACTCATAATTAAGGACGAAATGGATAGACTTGACCATATTATCTGTAGCAGTTCTGATATAGGCCGTTCCGAAATTCAGCAGGGAACTGGGGCGAGTTTCAAATTTTAACCAATCGATAAACTGACACCACCACATGAAAGATCATGTCGAGATTGATCATTTGACCAAGTATGATGTTTTTAGGGTGAACAGAGACCAAGTTATGGACCTTCAAATATGGCTCAAAACCCATACAAACGTCTCTAATGTTAAGACAGCGTCCCCCAAAACCATATAAACCCTTAAAATTTTTTATCAGTTTTGTGACAACTGTAAAATCCCGTCATTTTGAAAGAAGCTGAGATGAAAATCACTATGTTTGCCTATTTTAAAGAGTATCACGGAAATCATGAAAAATTTTAAGAGTTTATATGGTTTTGGGGGACGCTGTCTCAAAATTAGAGACGTTTGTATGGATTTTGAGCCATATTTCAAGGTCCATAACTTGGTCTCTGCTCACCCTAAAAGCATCATACTTGGTCAAATGATCAATCTTGACATGATCTTTCATGTGGTGGTGTCAGTTTATCGATTGGTTTAAATTTGAAACTCGCCCCAGTTCCCTGTTGAATTTCGGAACGGCCTATTATGTCTCTCGACGAAGAGTTCAAGCAGTATGACAATTTTAAAAAGGAACTTCAACAAATATATGAAAGCAAGGGCAAAGCCGCAAAGTTTCGATCCAAATGCATGTGGGCTGAAAACGGCGAAAGACCTACAAAATATTTTTTCAATCTCGAAAAAAGAAACTACAGTAGGAAGGTAATTTCAGAATTAGAAGACGACGAGAAGGAGATAATAAAGGAGGAAGAACAGATTTTGTTAAGAATAGAGAATTATTACAGAGATCTTTACACAACTAAAATAGATGTTACCGAGGAGCAATTTAATCATTATATAGAGCATTTAGAAGTCCCTTGTCTCTCACAGGAGGCCAGCGAGAAAGCAGACGGCCTTCTAATGTATGCAGAATGTAAAGAAAGCTTGGACTCTTTTAGTAGGGGAAAATCTCCAGGAGAGGATGGTTTTACTGTCGAGTTTTACTCGAAGTTTTTTTACCTAATTGGAAATGACTTAGTAGAGAGTCTCAATACTGCTTATGAAAATGAACAGTTATCAATCTCGCAGCGTAGGGGTATAATAACTTTAATACCAAAAGAGGAATCATCGCTATTAGAACTGAAGAATTGGAGACCAATAACTCTCTTAAATGTTAACTACAAAATTGTGTCCAAAGCAATAGCTAAACGCATTGAACCGATATTACCATCGTTGATTCACCCGGATCAAACAGGTTTTGTGAAAGGCAGATACATTGGTGAAAATATTAGGCTTATTGCTGATGTTATGGAGCAAACAAGGAAGCTAAACCTCTCTGGTATATTGCTGTCGTTAGACTTTCAGAAAGCTTTGACACTTTAGAATGGTCAGGCATACATCATCATGTTTTAAAACTTTACAACTTCGGTGACAGCTTAAGAAACTGGTAAAGGTCTTCTACACTATTGTAGAAAGTGCGATATTGAATAATGGTTATGCCACCAACTGGATAAAACCTTCTACAGGAGTAAGACAAGGATGCCCACTTTCTCCCTACCTGTTCATACTAGCCGCAGAACTTATGTCAATGAAAATTCGTCAATCCAGTGCTGTCAAAGGAATTTCAATACTTGAAAGGGAAATTAAAATTAGTCAATTTGCAGATGATACCAACTTGCTGTGTCTCGACCTCTCTTCGGTGGAAGAAGGATTACAAATCGCAGTAGATTTTGGCGAAATCTCTGGTCTTAGACTTAATTTAGAGAAAACTAAAGCTATGTGGCTGGGGAAGTGGTCAGGCAATAAAAGCAAACCGTTACACTTAAAATGGGTCAGTAGTCCAACCAGAATCTTAGGCATTTATTTCTCCTATGATGAGAAAGGAAATAATGAAATGAATTTCAACCTTAAGATAGATAAATTGCAAACAAACTTGGATATATGGAAATCAAGAGATCTCACACTATTTGGGAAAGTGATGATAATCAAAGCGCTTGGGATATCATCTCTTATATATTTAGCTTCAAATATCAATGTTCCAAAGGATATTATAAGTAACATTAAAGGTAGGCTCTTTAGGTTCATCTGGAAAAATAAAAGGGACAAAATTAGAAGGGAGGGACTATATCAGGATTATGGGAAGGGTGGGCTGCGTATGACGGATATTGAAACAATGATCAAAGCGCTGAGATTAGCATGGATACCACGACTCATACGGGAGGGCCATCCCAATTGGAAATTTGTTCCAGATTATTTTTTTAAGAAATACGGGGGCCTTTATTTTCTCCTCTAATGTAATTACGACGCAAAGGCCTTTGAAAATGTACCCTCCTTTTATAAGGACATCCTGTTGTTCTTTCATGAATTGAAGGCTCTTTACGGATGCCATGGACAAGATACAATTTTATTCAATAACAAGGAAATCGTTTTTCTGGAAGGAATGGTTCGAGAAAGGTATTAGAACGATAAAAGATCTTTTAGATGAAAATGGAAATGTTTTATCATTTCCTGTTTTTCAGTCAAAATATTCACTACAAAAAACCACCAGTCTTCATTTTTATCAAGTTATTTGTGCTGTTCCAGGTAACCTCCTAACTAAGGCGAAAACTAATGATCTCAGTGCTGAAATAATAAACAATGAGGACCCGGAGTCCTTTCACTTAGATGAAAACGTAGTTATTAATTTATTGCGAGCTAAATCCAAAAACTTCTACTGGCTAATTGTTGATAAGAAGTATAAAGAACAACAAACTGGTGCAAAGAGATGGAATCAAACCGTTCCCATGGACAAAACAAAATAGACCAATATATTCAAATCGGTACAAAAGACTTGTAGAGAAAATAGAGTTAGGGAATTCCATTTTAAATTCATCCATAGAATTGTAGTGACTAAAAAGGAACCCTTTAGGTTTAACATCAAACCAGATAGTAATTGTATATATGGTGGGGATTTGGATTCTATAGACCACACCTTTTCAGAGTGCCAGTTTACAAAGTCCTTTACTCAAGAAGTGTTACAATGGTTTAATACAGTGAATAACTCTGAATTAAATCCAAGCACTGAAGATCTCCTTTTTGGTGCTTTCCCAAGTTCAAGTACCTTGATAAAAAAACTGAACTACACCCTCCTCTTTTGCGGTATTATATTTATAAGAAAATGCTCCAGAATGACTCACCATTTCTATTACTTTCCGACTTTATCAACAAAGTTACATATAAGTATAAACTTGAAAAAATTATTGAATATTCGTAAAAGCTCCTCCATCTCCTATTCTTTAGATTTAATTTAATTGTAACAGAAGTATGGTTGTGCAGAAAGGTTTGTTTTCCTGTAAAAATAGGCTTAAGATAAGTGTTACCATAAGTGTTGTAATAAATAAATTAATTAAAGTGAAAAAAAAATTAAAAAAAAAAATCATTTTAAGCTGGACACAATTTGGACGGCAGTACATATGATGACACCAGGATGCTTTATGGTGTCTATCAACTTAAAAGATGCTTATTATTCCGTCCATATTGATGACCTACATCAGAAATACCTAAAATTTTCATGGAAGGATAACTTTGTACCAATTTACATGTTTCCCAAATGGCTTGGCATTATGCCCAAGGAAATTTACCAAGCTTCTTAAGCCTGTCTATTCATTCTTTATTTCATTACGAATGAAACGCCATTTGTCTGTAGGTTACATAGATGATTGTTACCTACAAGCTGCTGAGTTTGCACATTGTGTGCATAACATTATTGAAGTTTAATTGCAATTCTGCAAGTTATTGGTCAGGAGCGAAGAAATCACGTGCGCACCCATATACTGTTCTTTATTACGACTTGTAATAAACACCCTACCTATATGTGCCTGATTAATTACCACAGCCACTTGCCTGATCTTTTAAACCTGAGCTCAATTTCCCACGCGCTATCTCATGTGACTTCTTCGTGAATTACAGTCAAAAGCGTCGAACCATGGCAACCAGACTAAGTTTTTGACATCTTTTTGACAGGTTTTTGAATAGTTTGATAGGTTTTATGGTTTCCGGTCGCTGTAAACTACCAATCAAAGGCCTTAAAAATCGAAGTCGCGATATCAAAGCTGCGCAGCTGCCGGGCTTCTTCGTTAACTTCAGCTGAAAGAGTATGGCGTTGCAGGTAAAAGTAGATTACGGTGGGGAAAGATTTGCGACATTTCTACTGAGAAATGTTACATACGAAACCCTGCTTCAGACTATACAGAGGAGTTGTTCACCTCTTGCTCACCTTGGTCAAGATTCTATCAGACTTCGCTATAAAGACGAAGATGGAGACTTTGTAAACATCAGTCCAGACGATCCTTTTCCTTTTTCTGAAATGTTGCGAACAGCAAAGCAAGTAGGCGATCGAGACTACAAAAAAAATCTACATCAAGGCCCACGAGGTGAATTCCCCAGTTCCTCAAATCAAAGGCTCTCTGAGCAGCTCATGGATGAATAGCCCAATGCCAAGTTTACTTTTGCCCCTGTGGCAAAGCGAGTCTTTGAGCGAAACTATTGGTATGAAAATATATGTCACCTGCACGGTCATTCGCATGAAAATCAAGTGATTTTCATGGGAAACGTTTGGCACAAGCACTCGTTCTGCAAATAGAAACTCAGACGGTGGAAGTCAAAGTCTACATATGTGCCCAGCGGCCCATCAGGCCAGCACTGATAAAAAATAATCTAACAAAAAAACAATTTACCATCTTCTCGTGGTCTGTTTACAATGTCCGATTAAAAGCTTTAGATATCAAGAGGGCCGTACAGGGAAGTCTCTGGCACGGTTCACGAACCTAAAATACAGAGGATCACAGTTCACAGATAAAAAAATTTTGTTTTCCCGAATTACGAAAATACGAAAGTAAGATACTCTTTTTAAGGACCTGTTCTTACATTAAAAACAGTGTTTGTAGGAAGCAAAATCGCGAATGGCTAAATCAAGGCTCCGTATTGCATATTGCATGGCTAAGGCACTCTTGATAGACCACTGCAACTATTCGGAGAACTTGTGTCTCAAAATCACATAGAATTGTGTGGTAAAATCATGAATATCGGTTAATATTTCAGGTTCTTCACGGATCACGCAAAATCTTCAGGTCACAAATCAGGAAGTACAAGAACCGCAGTATGCGGTTGAAAACCGCGCTTTAAAAAAAACGCGGTTACTTACACTGTCTGCGAAACCTGACTCTCCTGCCCTTCAGCAAATATACGAAAAAAAAAGAGTATCTGATTACATTCTTTGCATAGCATGAGTTTAGCGTGACTTGTAATCGGAGAAATTTGTTTACGTCTAATGAAAAAACACCTTGACCTTTCAATATAAATTTACATATGGGTTTTTGACGAGCGCTATGCTTCTTGTCTTTCCATGTCCATTTGTTACAACTACTGCTGCTTAGCTTGACAAATTTCAATTTTACAACTCCACGAGTTGAACCAAAAACCATCTTCGTGTCGGACAAAAAATTCGTCTTTCTAGTACCCCGCTAAAACCTGCTGAACCTACTCCACAAAGTGCCTAGGACAAGAACCATACTAAGCAGGGGAGGGTTGGGAGAAACGATTTAATCCGGTCTAATTAATAAATTAATCAGAATCGAGTGAGTGAGTGAGTGAGTGAGCGAGTGAGTGAGTGATCGAGTGCCATCCGATTGCCCCCTACACTCATGGATGTTACGTAACATCCATGAGCAAAAATGAGAAGGCTTGATTCTGGCGGATTGCCAACTTCTGCTGCTTTCAGTGGCGGAGAGTTAGAGCCAAAACAACTTACCTACAGAGCTTTGGTGCCAGTTGCCACTTCAACAGCACAAACTACAAGTCAGTGTTCTACAGTAGCCAGGGAAAAGGGTCCATTAGATATGAAAGAAGAAGAACTAAATGAAAATCTCACTGTCTTGCAAGTACAGCTATCAACTGCTAGGGAAGAATTGAAGAGTCTCAAACAACAGTTTTTCTCGCTGTGCAGTATTCGAGCATGTATGTGTACAGTTTGCGACGTCGCTGGGCACACGAAAACCACCTCCAAAAATGAGCCTTGTACTAACATCAGCTGTTGCAAAATACAAGAGAAACACCCAGAACACAGAGCAAATATACAAGAGCTACAGCGTATGATAAAGAATCTCGAACAACAAAGTGCAGACGAGGAAGCTAATATCAAAGGTCTCAGGAATGCGCACGAACGGGCCAAATCATCGTTTTTTGCCATAATGCGGCCGCGATTACGAGCCTAAAATCTCATCAAATATGCAAGTGGCAAACATCTTCAGTTGGATCGTGATTAATTCGCTCTTCAAAGGGCACTGAACAATAGAGTTCCCGAATGGGGTGTGGAGGAGGATTGGCGACTGCCGCAAATTTTAGAACAGTTCCAAAACTCTCAGTTGAAAACACTGATGCCTCACAAAGAATAATCTAGATCACAAAGACTTGTGCGAGTTCTCCAAGACAGCGGCGACCTGACGGAATATTTGTTGCGATATTTTCAGCTTTATCATACTGCTTTTGTTGAGTTCTGAGTTATGTTTTTACAAAGTTGATACATGATCCAAACTTGTATGCGTTCTACTGCACAACAGTGACTGTAATTGTGTGTTGATGGATCCCGATATTCTGTTGATACTGTTGAGTGTTTGAGTGTTACAGTAATCTTGGTTTGTACCGTACTGTAAGTAGTTCCATTTTGCCTTTATTATTTACAACGTTCTGTTGGTTTACTTTATACCGTTGGCGACATGCGGTCGCGCACTGAAAGCGCAAACACAGGTGTTGTTGATGTTCTGTTTCTTATTCTGAAAGGTTATGAATGTACAGCACACCACTTGTTCCGAGGTAAAACTGATCATGGTAGAACTATCGAAAGAAATAAAATAAGGTTTATGTATTCTGGTTCTGATTTCATACACGTAGGGAAACCAACAAAATGTCAGACAGTCCCGCGTGCGGAAGCATTCTGATTACATTATAATAATAATAATAATAATAATAATAATAATGACATTTATAAAGCGCCCTTTCCCATGGGTCCAAAGGCCCTGTTTACAAAGTCAAAGTAAAATTTTTATTGATACCTAGATACAGGCGACAACTGAACGTGCAAGAGCAAGAAACAAACCTATAAAGTGGAAGCCCAGCTCTAGTTCTTTACAACCACGTTCTGTGAAGATCTTTTAACCTTGTCTTTTGAACTGCTGATCGATTGCGATGAGCCAATCACAAACGCTGAAAACCGGTGTTTGTTTATGTCTAAAGCCTGGTTATCATATGCCGCAGACCTACTGCGACATAGTCCCCGGTAATGCCTAGGATATCGTTCCGACATATGACAACATATGGACTCAGTCAACTTCGCAGGCGTGCCAGCGGTGAAGACCTGCGATTGTTTTTAATGCCGGCTGCGTATGTTTTCATACGTTCGAACAATATCCCAGGAAGGTCTACGGCAGATGAGAACCAGGCTTAAGCGCAGAATATTTAATAGGCCACAAGTTCAAAGCCTGTGATTGGGTCCAAACATGTGCAAAGATTAACGAAATATACACGTGAAAGGCTTGTACCGTATTTACCCGTGTATAAGTCGACCTTTTGCAGCCTAAAAATTGGTCCAAAAAATCGCCCTCGACTTATACATGGGTCAAAAACTGAGATAAAAAAAGTTCAGGACAAATTAGCATAATAATTGTCTCGTATGTCAACTAACATCCACTTTTACACAGTACAAGTTACGATGTCTTTTCCCTGATCGACTTCAGCGGTTTAAGTTAAAATGCTTTAAGAATTATCTCCTAACATAAAGCTGAATGTTGTAGATACTCACTGGCACATTTCTGGAATAAAGAACTAATATATTGTACAGTAGCAAGACCGCTCGACGAAAGCCTCAGAGTTTGCTGCTTAGTAACCTGGCTTTGTAACTATGTGAGCGTGTGTGGTCCTAGTAGCTAGCTCGGTTACCAAATTCAAAGCATCATGGCACTTTGCTTATCGAAGCATTTTCAAAGTTTCTTGAGCTTCCTTGGCGTTTAGCCTGTCTTCTAAACCTGCTTCACAATGCTCCACAACAATAAAGATTCGTTAAAGATTAGTATGTGTGATTTTGTAAGCTTATTTCAAAAATTGTGAAGACTAGACGCATATTTTTGCGTTCACTCGGGCTTTATGTTTGAGAGAAACTCTGGTTTTTTTGGACGTAGTTTCGCAAGGATTTATCTTGTAATTGTTTCTGTATCGGTATGTTGAAAATGCAGGGTTATTACTTATGTATACAAGCAGAAGTTTGAAAACATAGTTGTTATGTGGGCTGAAGACATGTTCCTGGATTTGGTCAAAATGTTAGGAGTTATCTCTTTTTTCATTTTTATGCGTAGCGTGACATATTGCATATATTGTTACATCTACGTGAAAACGTGACTCTTGCTTGCAGCATATGGAGGTGTTGCATTCGGCCGCCTGTGATTAATATAGAATTAATCTAACATACAACTTAAAGGTAACCGGAAGGTAAAGTAAGTGAAGTTAACTTAAAGCAAAGTGGAGTGTTTATCAGAAGCAAACCTAAGCGTGGAGTTACTGCTTACATAATCATTCGTCTACGTGGGAGGCATTTTTCGGAGTTTCAAGTTTCACTCCTGTGATTAAATATTCATTTCGGAACAAACATCGACAAAACGAATGAGTTCTACCTTTTCAAAGAGAATTTATACATCAATTAAAGATTTTATACATCAATCCTTTCGATTACCAAATTTTGAGGGAATCGGAGGTATATTTATGTATCGTTAAATTTTTCTATTTTCTTTCGTTAACATTACGTAACTCAGTTGATATAGTATGTTTCTCGATGAAAGGTTCACTCATAAATGTTCGCTCATAAATAGAACTCTCGTAAGGTTTGCGGACCAACCCGTTCCGAAAGCGCTCCTCATCTTTTAGTGTGGGTCTACCGCGAACGCTGGGTGCACATTTTGTATCCGTTTTGTATCCGTACACAGTATTTGTGCTGATCTTCCTCCGCATAAACTCTTCTCCGTCCGCCATTACACCATGCCATGTGCTCATCAATAAAATCTTCGCGCATGTGTATTAATTACAGAATTGCAAACTGTGGCTGAACAAAAACAAAAAAAACGAAGCCAAAATTTCAATTCGGGCGTTTCCTTTGGAAAGCCCGAGTAAAAATGCAGCTTATACTTGTGTTGCTAAAACACGCTTCAATGCTAGCATACACGCAATAATAAACTTTATGTCCAAACTTGTTGTGACTTTTTTTTGTGTAACTATAGCGTACCTGAAAGAAAATTCTAAGATGTAAGATTAGTTTTTCAAGAAAATTCTTACCCAGAAATAAGAAAAACCTTATTTTTTGGCTCCGAAATGGGGGGTCGACTTATACACAGGATCGACTTATACACGGGTAAATACGGTTTTCTAATTCTGGACTAACATCCCACGAAACAGGAGGTCAATTTTGACAAATTCTGTCTGTTACGTGCCAACATGGCTATCAAGTTTAAAAAGCATATCCAACATGGTGAAAAAATGACCAGGATTGTTGTGGGGTAATCTCAAGTATACCATCAGCAATAGCAATTTTCGTTTCATTCTCAGCTAGCAGTTGGTGTCGTTGCAAAAAGCCCTTGATTTGGCGGAAACACAGTTCACATGTGTTGAAATCTGGAGAATATGGAGGCTGATAAATTAGTCCAACCCCGCAAACCCCAAGCATGCCCCGCAAAACAGGTTCCACAAATCGAGCATGGTGAAAACCACAATTGTCCATAACAACACAATCCCCACGTTCAAGAACTGCGCTTCCATCTTCTCGCTCTAACTGCAAAGCTTCATCAAAAAAGTTCAGATGCTCCATGCCATTCGACGGGCCGTCTAAAATGTTAAAAAAGTCAACCCCAGTTATCGAGTGCATTAAGTTAACTGTGTAATTCGCATTTGATGCGTAGTGCTGCACTTCGAATGCGGGTACGCCTACAGGAGCACTGCCATAAATTCTGTTTCCAGAGGTCTTAATGACTCCAGTTTCATCAAAAAAGTGCAGTTGAGTCGGATGAAAGGTTGAAATTTCATTTAGATAATAATCTGTTCTGTCGGTTACTTCAGTTGCGGTAGATTCACGCGGAATAACTGATATTTTTTTCTCGTCATCGCATGCTCATTTTGGGACAGTTTGTTTATTTGTGAACTGCTTGGCAGAGCAATTGGATGAAGGACTCCATCTAGAAGCAGTCTTTGCCTGATCTCACTGGCATAAATGCTAGGCTTTATGAGTCGCTGAGCTTCTATATATTCAGAAGCGTAAAAATCAACTTTCATCGGGCCAGGACAGATTTTTTGGGGCTCTAAGGGATTGGCCTCATTGTACCGCTCGATAATATTCTTCACATACTAGCGGCTCACACAAACTTCCCTAGCAATTCCCCGCTCGCTGTTGCCATCATGGTAAAGATCCAATACCCGTTCACGGTGACAAAGTGATAAAGCCCTCCCGTTGTCGTAAAAACCGCTGTTTTGGTTCAGGCAAAGCTGGACATTCGCTGTTGAATACAATAGAAAACAGGTAGCTGAAATAAATGGTCACAACGTTTGGGACAGCTTCAGAAAGCAACTTACCAATGTTTTGATCGGCAGCCATACTAGTAATATCTGTCTGCGCTTAGATTTTGACGGTCGCTTACAATCTTAAATTTGCCGCCAAATATTCCTTGCTCTGAAAATCTGATTGGCCCGCTCAAACCGGAAGCCAGCAAACTAATCAAAAACATGTCAAAAAGATGTCACAAACTTAGTCCAGTGGCCACGGTTTGACGCTCTTGACTGTAAAAGAAAACACAAACTGAGCAGTCAGTGTTCACAGCAGATATTGAGCAACATGACCATGGCCTATGGCCCATCAGATATCCAAACACTATCACAGTCATGATTCCCTTTGTTTAAACTTGAGATTGGCAAGATCTCACCAGGATTGCAAAGATCTTGCCGTGATGTTTAGTTATAACCCAAGATCATTCCTAGAGGGACTTCATCAGCAATTTTCTGTGTTGAAATAAACTGCTTTGTAGTTGACCATTAGCTGTCTATTTTTCAGTTCAATTTCAAATGCTGGAAGTGCAAGAATAAAGTAAAGATGTTCCAGCATGGATCGGTTTTATGAATATGGCAAAATTTGATCCATCTTTCTTGCAAAGGAGGCCCTGGGACAACATCCTTTGAAGTACTGCATAGTCCATTTAACAGCAATCCAGTAGTCATTTAAGTATATATGAAATAATTCATATATTTGAACTGCGGTTATAGATGGAAGTGAAGAATGATCATCGCAGTGAATTTTCCAATTTAAGCAACTGGAAAGAAGAAGCCTGAAAAAAATCAGGGCTTCAACGGGATTCAAACCCGTGACCTCCACGATACCGGTGCGATGCTCTACCAACTGAGCTATGAAGCCACACATTGGGAGCCATATTGAGTTCGTATTGAGTTCATATCTTCCCGTGAGGAGTGAAATGATTTAAGTATATATGAAATAATTCGTATATTTGAACTGCGGTTATAGATGGAAGTGAAGAATGATCATCGCAGTGAATTTTCCAATTTAAGCAACTGGAAAGAAGAAGCCTGAAAAAAAATCTCGAATCCCGTTGAAGCCCTGATTTTTTTGAAAATTCACTGCGATGATCATTCTTCACTTCAATCCAGTAGTCGTTTGCAAGGGTTAATGCAAAACTTGGCCACATTGCAAACAGCATACGTAATATTCGGCCTTATCATTATTGACAGATACAGTAGACTTTCTACTGCCGATTGAAACTGGGCCAACAGAGCGTGAAATTTCACTTAGCAACAAAGCAACTCTGAGCCAATCAGAACTCATTCAGATGCTCTTCATTACATGTAGTTATGGCGTGTGACAGCACTGCTCTTGCTCTTTGAAAGCAAAACAAACTCACTTTTCGCTGCAGTTTTCCATGCTGTGGTTTTAAAAAGAACGTGGCTACGAATCTTGATCATGACTAATGAATATTCATTACAAAATTGGGACTAGAGAAAAAGTCCGGATAATCGAGGTCCAGATAATCGAGGTTCGACTATACTCTGTACGTCTGAAGTTGCTAGTGCAACTTGTACATATGTGAGAATGTAAGACATTCTGCGACTTGGCACAAACATCTGGTGGTGTGAATACCATCGATTAATGATCTGTACATGTTTTGTTGCTGGGATTCATCATTGTTAATGGATTCATCCACTTCCATGAAGAACCAATACTTATAACTGGAATTAAACAAGGCAATATGGCACAGACTAACACGGCCCGAAGCTTTGAAAGCTTCCCGTCGAATACAAGCTGATAAAAATAGATGGCCAATCAGAGTGCATCATTTAACAATAGATCGGTTTCAAAACAAAAACAAACGACCGTGTTGCATCAAGGATAAAAATGGGCCTTTAACTTTTGCACAGGAGCTTCCAAAAAATGCCTGATTTTGGCGTCAATTTTGGCAGCCGCAAGCACAAAATACCAAAAAATTGTCAAATAATAAATAAAAATCTAAACAACCTGAAACTTACATTTTCAGAACTGGTTCACCAGGCCTTTATTCTGCCAAAGTTTGGGAAAATTGTTTTTTTTTTTCTATCTTGCATACCCTTAGTCGATCCTTAGAGCAAACTGCTCTTAACTTCAGATTCATAGACTTTTCCAACAGGGCTTTTAACTTGAGAAAACATGGAAAAACCGGAAGTCTTTGTGCTTCAAGATGTAAATCCACACATAGTGAGTCTTGTGATCAATAAATGTCAGAAAATATTCATAATTGCATTCATCTTTCTGCTTACATCACTTTTTACCAAGCTTAGTGGCTCATCTAAACGCCTGTGTCTGCCGTTCGGAAATTTTCTTCTGTGTTGCTTTCCCTCCAAGTATGGCTTGCAGAAGTTAATTGCTTGCAGTGAATTGAAATCAAAACCTCCTCCTTAGCCACCTTTTGCAGGTTTGTACCTCCACAGTGACCATAACCCAATGCCATACATCTTCCTTTGACTGTTGGCTCTGGTTGTCAGCTGCATTAGCTTGTTGAGGCTGAGTCAGACAGTTCAGTTCCTACCCTCGTGGCAAGAGTGATTGGCTTCCTATTTGTATCCAGCATTTGACAACTGGTATTGTTGAACTCAACCACCTTTCTAGCTTCCACTGCCTTTGACACACTGAGCAAGTTGTATGACAGATCAGGCACATACAGAACCTTGTGTAATATGCATCTACATGTACCCGTTTTACCACTTGTCAATGTTATCTCCAAAACAACAGTTCCTTGTCCTGTCGCTTCCACGGGACATCCATTTCCAAGTGTGACCTGCAATGGCTGCTTCAGGCTATGGAGTTCATCAAACAGCTTAACATCATTGCAGAAAACGCCTTGTGGAAGCTCCACAAATTATTATTCACAGAATCATGTCTATTATAAAACAATCAAAATGAAATATAAATACTAACAACTGAGGTAAAACACTCCTGCTACATGCAAAATAATGTTTGGCAAATAACTTTCACAGAACCAGTAAAACCAACAATCTTACAATGAACATAATATGTTCATTGTAAGATATTTTCAGATGTTTATATTTTGAAATATTTACATTTTCAGTATAATATACTGAAAATATTCACACAAACACAGGTTAAAATGAAATTTTGCAGCAGTAATTTTCCTATATAAAAATCTTATACAGGTATTGGCTTATCGACTTTCAATTATCATAACAATTTTCAAAAACAAAAGTTTTGCATATTCGTATGTGCTATTGATATTATAATTTACAGCAGTCGCAAGTTCCCTAATTACTCATGACCTTTAATTTGTTTTCCTTTGAGAGTGAAATTTAAAATAACAATGCCGTCGACTTGAATGAACCGCCTTCGAGAAAACACTATTTTATTGTCTAGCATTTGCAAGACAAATGACTGTTTCGGAATGAACTTCGTCAAGAAGCTTGTTATCTTTTGTCAGAAAGTGAACACCACACTTGTGGCTTTTACGTCCCGAAACAGTTATTTGTCTTATTTGTCTTGGCATCGTGTATCAGCTGACAGTAAGCAGTCCATTGTAGAGTCCAGCCTTGTTGCTTCCGAGATCTCCGCACTGTGGACAAACTACCACGTCACCCTTCGCCAGCTTCTTCTGGAGCACGCTAGCACTATTGAACTCACACGGTTTCTATGGTAATACAAAACAGGTAAGCGAGGAGTCTGAGTTTACGTGCGGAGTCTGGGTTTACGTGCGGAGTCTGGGTTACGAAAGCATGGCGTGTAGTGGCCTCTCTAGTGGCCTTGTGGAGCCAAGAAACGACCAAAGAATAATTGTGCAAAGAGCTGAGATGCTTTTGACGCGAACTAAACAGTAAAAGGAACCTTTGAAGTATATCTAGGTTAGTCTTAAAGAGCTGATATGTAAACGAACAAAAGTTTGTCGTAGATATGACAGAAGGAAAGAATTATCGAACTTGGCGAATTATTGTTCTGAAAATATGTGGTAATTCTTGAGAAGAGAAAACAAAGAGCGAAATTTTGCTTGATTATTTGAAGTCTTTTATCGATCAGAGAGAATGTTCTTACGATAATTCGAATTCAAGTTTCGTTCTGAACGAATTGTCGTTCGAAAATTTCAGTAGTTGGAAACAATACGCATCGCGAATTATGAGGACTTTTCATTGAAAATTCGCTTCCCTCAAAAATTCAATATTTTTTTCGTCAAAAAGCCAAGAAAAGCCGTGAATTTCAGCGAAATACGCTTGCATTACTTTTGCACAATACTGTATGAAATGTACCTTATTTTTGCAAGACTTTGTTGCCAGACCACATGTGCATTGTCCACAAGTAAAACCATCAACTTTGCAAGGACAACCTCAAAAAGTCCCTCTTGTCCTTTCATAGAGGATGTACTCGTGCACAAGAACAAGACCTGGCTTTCCTGCGAGGTATGTGGTATAAGTTATGGTCGCCTCTTACATCAAATCCACAAAATTCACAAGTAAAATTTGTCATGTTCATACAAAGCTTGAATAAAAGTTACCGTCATAAAATCAACTCTGACTTCACTGTCCACATTATTGAAAATAACGCAACCACAGTACGGTATATTCGAGAACAATAAACAGGGAAACCATAAAGTCATAGAGTGCATAGTCTTCAGTATATTGCACTGATTCAAACCTCATGCAAAATCCAAGATGGTGGACTGCTAAAACATTCTCTCAAAAGTGATGTGCATTTTAAATATGCATGCCCAGCTGTACCTTTAAAAGCTTCTTGTTTATACCTGAAACAGGATTAGTAACTACAGCTAGGTTTGCTCCACTCTCTATTGATGTAACAATTAAATATGCCAGCACTGATTGAATGTAAGGGGATTCAAAGTAAACCTAAAGTAGCTGTAAGGTTTTGAGTTTTGCCCATAACAATTCATTAGAACAGTTATGTATATCACTTCTTAAGGGTGGCAAACAGAAACATACATGCTGTTAAAACATTCATGTTGTTAACAAAAATCATTATAGCTCACCTTGAAGAAATCAAAGAATGACACGTGCTTGACTATGGGACCATATTTGCTATCATCATGCTTGAAGAAAAAGAAGTTTGTAATTGCAGCATCAAAAAGGTCTGGATTTTTTTTTGCCATTATAACAAGCTCGAGCCTTTCTTTTCGACTGTCACGCCCACGCCAAAATGCTTTGGTAATCTTGTCAGGCCAATTTGGGCTTCCATTGGACTGGACAGAAAGCATATCTAAAGAAACTCTGAGATTGAAAAGGAAAAATGGAACCAACATTAGGACGACTTTAAAAAGTCAAAACCCACAACATATTGCCATTGCTAGAAACTAAAAAGTTTTGCTGGTCTGTTAAAAATTGTTGATTTAATCTGTACAAGAAACTATAAAAGGGGTGTCATAACCAGTTGCACATGCATATGCACCAGGTTTTGAATTGATATAAAAAAGGCTGCCACACTTTTTGTTGTGTGTCTTCCCTGTTAAAGCCTCTGTACAGCTGCCCTCTCGCCTCAAAAAATTCGGAGAGAAGGACATCAGTGTGCTGGGGTCACTAATTGCGTTCTAATATGATTTTGCATAAATTATAGTAAGTGTAAACTTGGGGTTGATAAGTGTAATATTCAGTTTCCGGTCACGTGTGAATTCTGTTTGTATAAGTTATTCGCATGCTTGTGTATTTGCATATTATTCTAGTCCTTTGAGTGTTCACAACAAGACGTTCTAAACTTCTTTCTTGCCTAGTTTATTGGTGTACTGCCAAGACCTATGAGACTCCTACTGTACGCGATGTTTGTGCATTTGCTGTTCTCTTCTGATTTATAATCTCTCGACCTTTCTTTGCTTCACATGTTTTTCTGTGAAGAGCTTTATGCTATTATATTATGTTATTAGGAGGACTTTTAAGTAGAGTAGAGCTGTTTGACTGTCATAGGTCTGCACGATTTCAGCTTTCACTTTTTTTTGTTTCTCTGCTTACCGGAAGTGTTTTCCTTCATTTACTGTCATTTACTGCCTTTAAACTGTCAGATATGACTGACAAAACCTTTCTAAATGTAAGTACTTTCGATTGTATTAGTTTTGCTGTTTTTTTGAAGCATTTATACCCAAGGAATTCACGAATGAAGATAAAAGTCAACAACTGCCTTCTGTGTTTTTAGGCTGACACTTTGTCACCATCTGACCTGATCCATATTGTGGGCAGTGAGGAAAAACTCCAGGACCTCGAAAAGTTACTGGCAGAATCTGTGGCAAAATCATTACCAGTGGTCTTCTTGCCTCTTTCTCCTTACTGGGACAGAATGAACCAAAGGATTATGTTGACACAGTGACAAAATCCACCGATGTAATGCCGGTGTCGACCACCTCTCAAAGGGGATCATTTCTATAGCACAGAACAAGAAACTGTGATCTCTCAGGACCTGTTGAATTTCACAAGTAAGGCCTTCTCTAGATCCCCGTTCAAAGACAAGTGGAAGGAACAGACCACTTCCTATACACAAAGTCCTTGTTGGTAACTCCAACAATGGAGGCTGGGATGAAAGAGGAATTAAAAAAGAGGCATGGTTACACTAAAACAAAAGAGCTCTTCATCTTTGATATGATGGCCTGGTGAAATGTCAGTCTGCCTTCTTGGTTGTGGCTCGCCCCTTACTACCAGCCTTGAGAGCCCTTGATAATTCCGGGGGAGAGGATGAGGATGTAGGTCATGACCCTCATGCCATTAAGGACCAACTGGAAGGTGCTCTTGTCCTCCTTGGAAATGCCAACTTTAGGCTCTATGCCCGGAGGCAAAAACCCTTCATTGAGTTCCTCACTGAAGTTGGCAAACATACTCTGCAGACAATATCCCAGCAGATAAGCACATTTTCCCAGATAAGTTCCATGCAAAGATCAAGAGTGAACATGACCCTTGCTGAACTAACAGTAAGCTTATTAGCACACCAGCCTTGAAGCACATCTCAGAGACCCTACAGGGAGGACCAGCCCTTTCCATGGAACCTACCGCACCACTGACAACAGTCGAGTTGGGGGAAACGGAAATGGGGATATGGTTCTAGGTTTAACTCACAGCCTCCTATAAGGGCCAGAACAGCATGATCCACCTCCCAGCAATCTAGTCGATCAAGGACGTGTTAGCAATGGGAGCTGTTAGGGAAGTCAAGCTGCAGGATGACCAGTTCACCTCAAACTTGTTCTTAGTAAGAAAAGAAAATGGCGATTATCGACCTGTCATCAACCTTCGGGCTCTAAATCAGTTCTTGGGGAAGGAGTCCTTCAAGATAGAGGGAATGCAAGTAGTAAGATCTCTAATACAGCAGGGGGACTTCATGATGAAAGTGGACCTAAAGGATGCATATTACGCACTGCCAATTCATCCCTCCAACAGAAAGTACCCGGGGTTTATTTAACAGGACAGAACATACAAATTTCAGTGCCTGCTCTTTGGCCTGTCCTCAGCTTCTCGGGTGTTCACAAAGACACTGAAGCCAGTGCTGGAGGTATTGCCGTCACAAACATATATAAGCGGGGTTCTGTTACACCCGCCGGCTCGCAAAACTCGCCATCGGGTAGACAGAACCCCAGTAACAGAACGCCCCCTTATAAGTGCATGTGGGCAAACACTGATTACAAACTTCTTTAGAGATTACAAACTTTTAGAAATTTTATTGCATAAGAAGTTTGTAAGTCACGCGATGTTCCTAATTCTAATTGGTTAGAATCAGAAACCCCCGTAGCTGAATATTAGTTAGTCAGGCTGGAAGCAATGAGAAAAAAAGATACGCGAGATCTTAAGTTAAGACTGAGATAATCACGTGTGGTCTTCTTTTTTGAAGCACTCAACTACTTCATGTGTAATATCGCGCAGTGTCTCTGCCACTCAGGCGTGAAATATTCATTGGTAAGAAACGTGACCAAGTGGAAACACACAATCATGTTTTTATGATATGCAAATAAAGCCGTGAATTTTCAAATGTCAATTCGAACCGGGGACGGTGGGACACAGAATCATTTCCTATTGAAGAAATGTGACATCAATATATGAACAATGGCTGCTGCGAATTTTTCGAGAGATGTTCTTGAAGTGTTTTATGGTAATATTCCGAATGAGGAGAATCAAAGGCTCAGGGCCCTCACCAGACCAAAGAGAAGGTTTGATTTTGAAATAGAGAGAAACAATTCTAACCAATGGCTTCGTGTATGGAAAATGAGCGCTCCAGGTGGCAACAGAGACCTCTTGAAATTTTTCCAAAAAACAAAAAACAGTTTTATCAACATTTGCAAAAATGAAGTTGAGAGTGTGAAAATACAATTTGGTCTTCTTGTGAGATTTTTTAAGAATCGAGATGAAGAAGTCTAACGCGTGGAGCATTATTTTAATTGGATGCAACCAATAATTTTGAATGAAAACAACATAGATACATTAAATCATTTGTTGAATCAGTTTATTGATGAAGTGAAAGGTGAGATAGAAGCCTGGTCTCAAAGAGGATCGGGATTAGTGATAGATGAAATTTTATTAACGTGGCACAATATCGCCCACTGCGTGGCGGAAGCTATATGGTCCTGCCCCAAAAGCTGAAAAACAAGAAAGTGATTCTTAACATACAAAACAGGGATAACCAATGCCTGAGATGGGCACTTCAAGCTGCTTTATTTCCTGCGCCAAGAGGTAGAAACCCGATAAGACCATCGAGCTATCCAACAGAAGATGGCTTGAATTCACAGGCATTGATTTTCCAACGCCCGTTTCACAGATTGACAGGCTGGAGAGGCAGAATCCGAATCTTGCGATTAATGTGTTTGGATGGGAGAAAGAACAAGTAATCGTTCACAGGATCAGTGGTGGCAAAATTCCCAGAATTAACTTAATGATAATGAAGCAAGGCGACAACTCGCATTACAGCTGGGTGAAAAGGCTCACAGCACTTTTATATGACCAAAACAGGCATAATGAGAGCAAAAGTTTCTGTGAACAATGCCTGCATGGATACCAAACGAGAGATCTGCTTGAAAGGCACAAACCAGACTGCAAAGGGCTGCTGAAAAGTCCAACCAGAACTGAGATGCCAAAAGTGGGAGAAAACAAGATGTCTTTCACAGACTATCACAAGCAGATGAAGGTGCCCTATGTGGTTTATGCCGACTTTGAATGTGTACTAAGAAATATAAGCAGCCACAAGCCAGACAATAAACAAAGCTTTACAGTGAAAACAGAGAAGCATGAGCCATGTGGGTTTTTGTACATGGGTGTGAGGAGCGATGGCGCGACTTTTGGCCAGTTTACATACAGAGGTGAAGACGCAGTTTTCGTATTTCTTGTTTGGCTTCTGAATCATGAAAGGGAAATGTGAGAAGATATGGATAACAAAAGGCAGCTGGTCATGACGCCTGAAGACTGGCAGAAGCACAGGAACGCTACCAACTGCCTGTCTGCAATAAAAGCCTCTTCAAGGATATATTCTTGGACTCTATTTCTGTGCATGACCCACACTCTGAAAAATATTGCGGGCAAACCCACAGAAGATGCTGCTTTATGACAATGAAGAATTATATGGGCCTAAAAAGAGAAAGAAAGCCAAAAAATGAAATAGATCAATGGATTGAAAACAACCAGGAGATGTGTTTGTTCTGCACAGATCCACTGCTTGTGGGAAATTTGGTGAAAGATCACGACCACATGACGGGAAGATGTCGAGGCCCTGCTCACAAGGGATGCAACTTTAAGCTGAAACTGAATGCGAAAACAGCACCAATACCTGTCTTCTTTCACCACTTCAAAGGGTACAATGGGCACTTGCTGATGCAAGCGATGGCGAGGGTACAGGGAGAAATAAAATGCATCCCAACAAACACCGAAAATACATCTCATTTTCACTGGGAAATCTGAGATTTGTCGACAGCGTGAATTTTCTGCTGAGCAGCCTAGACAAGCTGGTGAAGGGAAGTGATGAGTTCCCAATCATGCATAGGACAGTAGCTGAAGAAAACAAGCGGTGGCTGCTGCTGAAGAAGGCATCTACCCATATGAATACATGGACTCGTATGAAAGGTTTGGCAAAACAGAACTCCTGGAGAAGGAAAAGTTCTACTCTAGTCTGAGTGGCAAAGGCATCACAGATGAAGAGTACGCACACGCACAAGAGGTCTGGGCGACATTTGGATCCCAAAATCTTGGAGATTACCATGACTTGTACGTGGCCGCAGATGTGCTGCTGCTGGCACAGTTTCGAGAATTTGAGAACGGTTTGCCAAGAGAAATACGGGCTACACCCAGTGCATTATTACAGTGCACCAGGACTAAGTTGGGACACGCTCCTTAAGAAGACAGGAGTCAAGCTGAAGCTGCTGACAGATTTGGATATGCACCTGTTCATTGAGAGGGGAATGAGGGGCGGCATCTTGATGGTGAGCAAAGGTACGCAAAGGCAAACAACCTGCTGGTTGAAGGATATAACCCAGCCAAACCAACAAACTACATAACCTATCTAGACGTGAACAACCTCTACGGCTGGGCAATCAGCCTGCCTTTGCCGAAGAGGGGTTTTCACTGGAAGCGGGTGATGCCGACAGAAAAGCAGATCATGAAGATGAAGTGGAACTCAAAGAAAGGCTGGATTCTTGAGGTCAGTCTAGAGTACCCCATCCACCTGCACAATGTGCACAACGACTACCTGCTAGCGCCAGAAAAGAAGGCGATCAACCTCGAGCAAATGTCGGACCTGGGTCTGAAGACACCGAACACGGAGAAGCTGGTGCTAACGCTGGAGGACAAAGAAAAGTATGTGGTCCATTACAAGAACCTGCAGTTCTATCTCAGTCAGGGAATGCGTCTGAAGAAGGTGCATCGAGTGATAGAGTTCGACTAGGAGCCATGGATGGAGCCATACATCAGGATGAACACCGAATTTTGCAAGCAGGCAAAAAGTGATTTTGAAACAGACTTCTACAAGCTGCTGAACAACTCGGTGTTCGGCAAGACGATGGAAAACCTGAGGAACCGCACAGACATAAAGACGTATAAACGTATAAACCTTAACATGGACTGCGAGACAAAGTGCTCAACTCTAACACAAAGGTATAGCTTTCTGGAAATAAAGTTACAGCAGTCTAGGACAAAGATAAATATGGTATCTGTGATGCTCTGGGATTAGAAGCCACCTACTGTACTTGCAACATCTTTATTGCAAAGCCAGGCCTGGTGTTAAAATATAGAAATAAGTACAGAAAACACACTGTTGGATAAGCCACTCCGTTTTTACTCAACATTTTCTTAAAAAATCAGGGATGCAGCTTATCTGCGAGAACATCTGGACAGTGTGCCATAACATAAAAAATTTATAAGTTTGTAGAGCAATAAGAACTTCATAAAACTATATTAGAGTGCACATTGATCACTACTTTTACAAGTTTGGTGGCTCCTAACGAACTGTTTTCTGCTCATAAGCATAAACTTACATTTCTTGCTCTTAAACAGCATTAAATCTTCGTAAAAAATCTTTTAATCAGTTTAAGGTCGCCTTTCTGGAGCAGCTAAATGTCACTTGGCAAGGAATCTCCTGTTGAGATTTAAGAAGGGATGGACTGTCTGGACTGGAATCATGGGACAACAACATCACGTGATCAAGGAGCACATGGAAGAATGTTGGGTTAATGAACCGAGTCTTTTATCATGTCAGCACTTTCTAGATTACTGTTTAGTTACATACAAAGCTTGCATAACAACATTCTCATCTTTAAGATTTCGTACTTCCACCAGTTTCTTGCAGTAACTATTTTTGACCAATTTCATTAGAAAATGTTACAAAATAGCAAAACATCTACTGTCCATTGTTTTTATCAGGTTCGTTACACTATGGTCAAAGGTCATGTTTGCAGGAAGTAGAACTACATTTAATTTGCATTCTCCGCGCTCATGATTTTAATTACCCAAAAAATGTTTCACTAATTTGAAAAAAAAGTCATGCTCTTTCAGACTATTTAAGCCGTTTTAGGGAAATCCATTTACCGGCCGATTTTAAAAATCGAGAAGAAAACAATTTGTTAAAAACATTTATTTATTTCACAAACTTAAACTAATATTTTTGTAACCAGTGCCCCAAGAACTTCATCCTGGGCTAGTTTGAAGACATTCCATTTTTACTCTATTTCCCAGTTTAGTTGATATTTAGGTGAAGCCACTCTTAAGAACACAAAAAATACATCTTTCCCAACTCCTTACAGCACCACATTAATTAATGCTTCTCAAATAGATTAATTAAAATTTGTAATTGTAGTAGAGAACTTACTTAAGATGGATAAATAATCTTCTCAAGTCCCCTACCTTTTCATAAAAGACTTTTGATGTACATACCTTCCCATTGTCTCCAGTGTAGACTCTGTGAGATCATATGTAGGCATGACAATGTCTAAGGTATCATCTGAACCACACCAGGAGAGAATTGGAACAGGATTTGTGTTAAGCTTAACAAGTGGCCAGTCACCAAGGTTGACAAAGAATTCCATGTCAGGAAGAACTACCTGTAGTTAAAAAAAAAAACTATTGCGATTGTCAAAGATTCTATGGATCAAAATAATTGTGAATTGACCAGATCTAGGAATGAAATTAACTTACAAGAATAACTTACGAGAATTCCTCTTTCATTTACATATTAATTCTTGAGTATGTAGAGAAATGTTTGGACATGATCAGGGAAATTATCTGTTTCTTCAATGAGGCTCTTTCAGTAAAATTGGGGTATACAGTACAACAATTCTCAAGAATGAGGACATTGTCATTATGGACAACTGTGGATTTCACTACAGAGAATTGTTTTGTGGAAGCCATATTAGCATATTGACCTCATTTTCCAGCCTGTTGTTTTCATCAAATAAAGTACTACCTTGAACAAAACACACATTTGACTACAAATGAAACTGAAATAGCAAATTCAGTTTTTCTCCAGCAAATTCAGTTTATCTCAGCCATGAGAACAAAATAAACTGGCTATATTGACAAGCATAGAAACTGTTCTACTGCAAAATTTTTTTACAATCATTTGTAAACAATAAAATCAGTGCAAGAATATATTTGCCCTTGTAATTGTGTTATTTGAAGTCGAAATGAAAATAAAAACACAACATGAACATATCAACAGTGTACTGCAGTATAAAAGGAGTACAACATTTCAGCTTCACTACACAACAGACAGAACACACAATTGATCCACTAGGTTTATTTTGCTTGTTTTGGCCTAGCACCCATACCAGAGTACAGTAAATAAGTAGTCTAATGCGGCCTGTTGCTCCCGTGCTGCAGCAATATTTACATTCAGGTAATATTTAAATATTTAATTTGTAGTGTAATCAATTGTTTCAGTTCACTGCACTCGGAGAGGGTCAACAATTCCATGTTTAAACATTTGGCAATCTCCAATCATAAGTTTCCTCTACTGGAACTTTATTTTTCAGCATTCGCTGAAGAATCATCAACTCTCTATCCAAGGCAGAACAATCTACCTACTTAGCAGGGTTTTGTTTTCTAAGACGTGGATGTATGATAGCAAAGAAACTTGATTTAGCTCATTGGCAGGAAGCGGTAAATGCATCATGGTCACTTTTAGCTTTTGCAGACTTTTGTTCAAGTTCTTTTAGTTTAGAAAAAAAAAATTAAACTGCACAAGCTCACTTTTGATTTGTTCCATTTTCCCATTCCACTTACTCCTTGTTTTAAAGTCCTTTCAATTTAAAGAGACTTGATTATATTGCCGATTATAAGACGAGAATATCACAAGGGGTTTGAGGTAATAAAATTAACTCCTTATTATTTTATCAATCTTTAACCTAAACTGATTGATTAGATTATTATTGTAAATTAAATTGCCTTGATCAGGCAGCAGTCCACTTCAATTTATTACAAGCTCTTGTTGAGGTTTTGGGTGAAGAATTTTGCCACATACAATGTAAAATCTATTGGCATCCAGTGAGGTCTCTACACAAAGTTTTGCAGGTATATGGGTGATTCCGCGACCATGGACGTTACATTTGTACAATTATGACGAGAGAATCATTAAAAAGATACAACAAATAAAGTATAATTCCCTTTTACTTTTTTATGTGAAGGGAAGAGTTGCATGTTTAGTTGAAACCTCATCAAATGAACTCTTTTCCCAAAAATTATATTTAAATAAATGGAGCTGTCATGGACATTACAGCTGAAGAAACCATGCTCCCAAATACAAATCTTCAACTCTAAATTCCTGTGAATTCTGAAGGGATAACTTAAAACCATTGATATTGCTTTTTAGGTAAATGGCAACACTTAAATTATGAACTGATAAATATTTCTTTTGTGTTGTGTGTCTTCTTTGTTTGATAATAAAACACTGTCATGGACATTACATTCCAGACATGGACGTTACAGTGTGTGAAAAACATAATCAAATTAGTGGTATTAAAAATATTGATTCTCTGTTCCTTCATTTTTTCCCCACACATACTAGAAAACTGGCCATTAGTTTTAAAATTAGCTTTATCTTTCTTCTTTTTCACCCACAAAGACTGGAAATTTGTTTCTGGTCAGCAGTAATCACCAAAAGCATGCTCTATGTGGGGTAAGTGTTTTTACGATAACTGCAGAAATTCTCGCGCGCTCATTGGCTAATTTTTATCGTCAATATGCGGACAAACACATGAATTTGAAATTCGTGTGACGCGTCAGCGAGCGAGAGCGGGCAATTCGACCATTTGTTATCGTAAAAAACAAATTGACGTCAGTTTTTAATGAGTCTGTCCTGTTATTGACAATGAATTTCGTCATCACGTTGTCAAAGTAGTCTGCGAATCCACTCAGCTATCGCCTCGTGGATCCACAGCTACTTTGACAATGTGATGACGAAATTTATGATCAAGACCAAGAAACTCTCTTCCCTGTGGTGATCTGGATCAAAACTGGTGAAAACAAGATCATTTGTAATTCATATGCCATTGTCTCTGATGACCATAGCCATTAAAAAAATATGTTGCAGTGTTTATGGACAGTACTCAGTACCTTTGTCAAAGAAAAGAATCCTAATGTTGAAGAAGGTCACATTTTTCTAAGATGGACCATGTTCTCAATTTAAGAACAAATATATGGTCCATCTCCTTCATACTTTTCAGAAGAATCTGGGAGCAAGAATCTTGTGGCATTACTTTGCAACCTCACATGGGAAAGGTGCAGTTGATGGGGTGGGAGGCACGGTCAAAAGGACAGTCTGGAATGCAGTCTCTACAAGAAAAGTGCGTAACCAGTGTCAAGTGTTTTGCTGTTGTTGCACAACAGTTTTGTCAGTCCACTGACAAAACCCTCATAACAATAAAAACCATTGAAAAAGTGTCCAAAAAGCTAAATTTGAAAAAGGTCTTTGGGACACTAAACCAGTACCAGGAATAAGCAAGTTCCATTGCATGGAGGTCAATCCCAAGACAAGATGTGTAAGATTCCATCTGTACACATTGCAAGATACACACACGAACCAGCTAGTGCAGCCTTTAAGCAGTGAAGAGGACAGTGATCCTGACCAACAGAATGAGGAGGTGTTTAGTGGAGTACTCAGTGAAGAGAATGGTGATAAGGAGAAATATGGTGATGACGATGACGATGACGATGTCAATCATAGTGATGAGGACATGGACGATGATGAGGAAGTAGACGAAGATGAAGACGATCAAGACAACACTTCCCACTACATAACTAAGCCTGCCATTGCAAGTGGTGATTCAATACATTCTGGTTTGCCTAAAGACTGTCTCTGCATTGAATAACATTTGTCCCAATTTTTCAGTTCTAGCACACAACAATCTTCTTATTGAGATGATTGTTAATGGAGATATTCCTTTTGGTGGCAATAGCCTTATTAATGGGGCGGACCTCAAGGCCCTTTATGGCTATTAAACTTTGTAATCAATGGATACTTAGAACTGGTCAAGTCTGAAAGTGGTCTTAAGATAGAAGTTCTCAACTGGGAACAATTTCACAGAGGAGTTGGCAACAAGTCAGCTACTGAAATCACAAAAGGCAAAGCTCCATTTCTTGAGCAGGACATGATTTTGGTTCCATGTAACCCACACTCATTGCACTGGCACCTTCTTGCAGTGTATCCGTCTGAGAAGTGCATTCTAGTACTTGATAGCAAGAATGGGGACTTCGTTAAACCAGCTGCTTTCCAGTCAGTCAGTCAGAAGATGATGTCATTTCTGGTTGAAGTCGACAACACTATTGACGTCAGCCAGTGGAAGTTTCACTCCAGTAAACCAAAGGAAATTCCACAACAACATAATGACTTGAATTGTGGTGTTTTTGTATGCCTTTATGCAAGATGCTTGGCTGGTGGTAAGATGTTGACCCAAAGCAGCATTCCAGAAATCAGGAAAGCCATGATCTTGGAACTCCATGACAAAGCTCTCCATTCCATTCGGCCCAGGGGAATCCTCCATGGGGACGACTATGCTGTAGACTATGTCAAGAACTACTATTTTGGCAGATTCCTTTAAGCAAGCGAGTCATTTCTGAAATTCAAGTTTCTTCACAAAGTCGGCACAGGCACGTTTGACTGGCCAGAAAGGGATGACATTGACAGTTCCCATATATCATGCATTTTCTTTGGGCCTGTCAATCTTCAATACAATAGACCATTTAAAATTGAGAAAGAAACAGTTGTGGAGAAGGTGTTCAAGTTTATAATGAATAAGTGAAGTCACACCCATCTGTGACTCTTCATTGAGACCATCTTTATGAAGGGGTTTCATTAAGGTGATTCCTAGTAAAAGATCCCACCATAGATTTCTGATGAAACTTGGTATGTTGGTGTTACAAGACAAGGAGATATTAAAAGCGTAATAAAAAGAGGGGGGTCACCGCGCTTGTTTTCACGCCACAATGTTGACAAATGCGGTTATTAAGGTGACTTTTGTTGATCTCCGTGCGCAACAAATAAGCGCGATTATTTTCCAATGTGGCGTGTTATATCACACTGAGTTCGACTTTCTTTGATTGTTTATCCATCTACGTCCCAGAAAAAATGGCTTCAAATACCTAGCATTATTAATTAGTATTTTTATCCTTTAAAGGAAACATAATTTGGACTTGCTCTGCTGGGCCCGTTAGGTCTCTATCTGTAGCATTTATTTCATTTGCCAAAAAAGTAGCCATAGATTTCTGCCAATTTTTTTCTCAGTTATTGAGGATATTGTTCTCATTGAATTTATAAAATAAAAAGTGGGGGTCACTGTGCTTGCTTAAGAGAAAACGAGCATTTATCTCTCTATCGAGCTTAGTTTGAGGGAAATCTCTTAAGTTTTGTACCCACGTGCACTCATTTGCGCGCGCTAATGACGCAAAAATCGTGCACAGTAAGGATGCGCAATGCAAAACTAGGGAATCACCTTAAGGGCTTCAAGATGATTCTGTTCACCTGATTTGAACATCTAGAGTAAAGTTTTTGTTATAAAGTAGTTCAGTTTAAAATGTTTTGCCTGCTTGTGAAAATCAGTTCCCTCCTGCTGAAAACTTTAACAAAACCCCTGCCCTATGTAGTCTTTTATTCTATGGTTTAAAATCTTAAAACAAACAACTTGCAGAAAAGGGCTTCCTAAAAAAAATTCCCTTGTTTCAAGCTATTTTTGAACATATTTGTTAAAGACTGGATAACTTTTGTTCAGTTCCACATTGTCAAACTTTAGAGAAAATGCAGAAGTTTTATATTCAAAGACATTAAATTTTAATTACAGAGCTACATTGATTGTGTTCACTTTGAAAGACGAAAAAACTTATTCTTTGACATTTAATTAACTATTATATTATTATTGTTGTTATAATAATTCAACATTGCCTTGAATTTTTTCCAAACAACAAATTTAGATATTAGAATCCAGCTTTTAGGGCAATAATTACCAAGCTTCTTACATTTAATGTTGTCCATTATGTAACATACATGAATGTAACGTCCATGATGTAACATCCATGACAAACTTAACATCAAGTTTTTTTGAGTGACCTTTTGGAACTGATACGTTTTGCTGTCACGGATATTTTGTTACTTGGTCAAATAAAAAAGGATCCATGTTATTTTTTATATCGGCTTGAACACAAGCCATGAGAGAAAAAAATAGCTTTAACTTTCATGGACATTACGTAACGTCCATGACAATATATTTGACAGTTACACATTTCTCAAAAAAAAAGGAAAATGAAAATACTTTGTCTTTTAATGGAGAACCTTGGTTAAACTAAACATTTAATGTTACACTCGATCTTTGTTAAACTCAGTTGTTTGAATTATGATTAAAAGATGATTGCATCCATTATACCTTTTAGTAGTCATTTACTTTGGGTACCCCCCTCAGTTGTGCATGATGCAATCTGCACTTAATCATGATGTTTTTTAACTTTAGTCCCTATGCATTATCTCATTCCGTACGCGCCGCACAATCTACCGGTCTGTACCGACCGGTAACGCAATCTGGCCTAGAAAATTGGCGTTACTTCCGATTCTCACCAAATTTGGACAGTGGCATGATGAGATAATTAGCCAATCACAGGCCATTTTTTAGCTCTTTTCGTCATATCCCCCCCTCGGGAGAGCTTTGTCAAGTTAGCAAATTAGTATGCAAGCAACCGTATTGGCTGTTGCCGTCGTGGAAATGTTTATTTGCGCAAAATTTGGGACTAAAACCTCTGGAGATGGAAATAAGGACATTGTTAAGGATACAGAAAGTCATCTGGGACCAGTTACTGGCTTTTAAGGCTGAAGAAAGCTTTGTTTAGAGTTGTACGTGACGACGACCGCGTGGTAAGCGAATTGAATAAATTATCGGCACTGTCGTGTTTTTCATTTCGTCCTTTTTTGTAGCCTGCCGAGGTAATTTTTTCGTCTTAATCTCTTAAGGGAAGTTCGAAAAAGATTTCTTCATTCAATTTTAAGCTCTCAGACTAAAATTCTGGAACTTTCTGACCGAAACGTCATTCAAGTTATGGTCGTGTTTTTCGGTTGCTATGGGTAACAGTCGCTTCCTGTCGAATTCAAGTGAGGTTATAAATAAAATTCTAATTAATTCTGGTTTTGTTCGATTTCGCAGAAATTTTAACACAATGAAGCTGGATTGTTAAGGAATAGATTTTAATACTGCCGATGTGTGATAGCTGTTGACGCTAAAGAGATATATTGCTTTGAAGTCAGGGTTTTGAAGAGATTTTTTTGCAAAGCCCGGGTTCAGCGTGGCGTTGTAATCCGAGATTTTTGTTTATCGTCAAAGAAAAAATATCCGAAAAAGGTCCTTTCTTCGATGAATCAAACAAATATAAATTTATATATGTTCCGCAAGGAATTTTAAGTAAAAAAAACATTTATTTGTGATGAGCAGTGTTTTTTAATTTTTTCCCGCGAGAGTCTCTGCCGGGAATGAGTTATGGCTCTGCACTTAAAATCCTAAAATAGTTTTTTTTAAGAATTGTCTATTTCTTTGTTCTCATGTGAAATGACCCATATAGAGATTATTACATGATGGCACAAAGTTATAAATTTTATTTTGTAGTGGTCAAAACAATATTTTTGCATGCATGCACCAATTAAGTTGAATATTGTTTAACACAAGAAATGTGTTATTGTCTTTTCATTATACAAATGAATATATCAATCACCATTTTCAGTGACTTTTTTCATAAACAACCATGAAATCAAAAGAACCTTTCATCCTGCCTCACTTGTTTTAGAACACTGAGAAATCCACTGCGAAACCAAAAATAAGTCTGCAACGCATACTTGTGAGCTTATTAGCTAGAATAGAATAATGTTATTGGCTATAATTACTACATTTGTATACACATTCGTATTTTAAAAGAGTTCTGGGCTCCTCAACGAAACATGTTAAAAATAAACAACTGATTGACTGATCAATTGATGTTTAGTATTATTCCATTTGGTTGGAGTTTGATTTTAAATGTCAGTATCTGGGAGTTTAGTTGTTATAAGTGAAAAGGCAATCACTGCAAAGATAAAGGTGTTACTTTGAAACTGGACACATTGTTCCAAAGGTACAAAACTTGTGGCCCCTTGGTCACATCCTGGAAGTAAAACCAAACAAGAGAGATGGGCTTGTGAGGAGAGCCAGGCTGAAAACCAAGGCCGCGGTCCTGGAACATTCTATTGACCAGATAGTTCTTCTAGGGGCTCCTGGACTCCATGAGAGCAGATAAACATTGCTGATCTTGATGTCCTCAACAGACTGCGAGCAGTCTCTCTTTTGCTCGGAAATCCATGAGGAAGAATGCAAAGAAGAAAGCAAAATGTGACTGCAAGTGTGACATGCAAGTGGCAAGCCACAAAGGCAAGTTTCACCTTAGTTCATCAGTTAGTTCAATCTACCAGTTCACATCAATATGAGGAAATATCTGTAAGGTGTTTGTCTTATAAATTTCGTCATCACATTGTCAAAGTAGCTGTGGATCCACGAGGCGATAGCCGAGTGGATCCGCAGACTGCTTTGACAATGTGATGACGAAATTCATTGTCAATAACAGGACAGACTCGTTAAAAACTGACATCAATTTGTTTTTTACGATAACAAATGGTCGAATTACCCGCTCTCGCTCGCTGACGCGTCGCACAAATTTCAAATTCATGTGTCTGTCCGCATATTGACGATAAAAATTAGCCAATGAGCATGCGAGAATTTCTGCAGTTATCGTAAAATGTATAATTCATTTGCTTCCGGACCACGTCACCTACCAGCATGTATTTAAAATTCAAAATGGCCACTACAAAACAAAAGAAAAGTTAATCTTTATTTTTTCTCCAACATGATCATGAGGTGAGGGCTCCTATCTTGGGTTTGTGATACTAATCAGTGTCAGTACAGTATCGGCCAAATTTCGGTCAGTTGTCAATTGACATGTCGGTCAAGTTACCAGCTGACACAGACTCGGCCAATGTAGCGACTGAGTGGTCAGTCGACATATCAATTGATACACTGTTGGCCGATGTAGAGACTGATGCTGTTGGCCGAATATTGACTGATATGTCTATCGATATATCGACCGTGGATCAAGCAATATCGGTTGATACTTGACTTACAGTATCAGTCGATTATCGGTTGACGGATGCCTTTAATGCACATGATCCAAAATCTTCTTGCTCGCCCAAAGGCAAATTTGCCTTGGTTTGCAAAATTTCATAATTCAGGCAGTGAACCAATGCTAAGTTCTCTTTGTTATTTTTAATTTACTGTCAATAAACTCAGACCGAAGAACATAATCATTTACATTCACCTAAAATAAATAAACATTTACTATTCTCAGCAGTCTCACCTCGTATGTATAAAAGGGAGAGTACAAAAAGGAATAATGCAATTCTCTCAAAGCTGTGATCAGATAGTTTCACCATGCCTGACCTTCAGGTTCCGGAAGATGCTATTCAAGAAGCCAGGCTATTTTGCAAAACCCAGCTGCACACGAAGCCCAACCGCCAGCAGTACAAGCCCAGTCACCGGCTCAAGCTAATGAAGTTTCTTTGGAGGTTTGTGAAACTTTATTTTCTCTGTCCTTTGTCTTGTGTTTCATTCTGGTTCTTGAGTGTTTTGTTTTGTTTTGTTTCGGTTCTACGCCTCTGTTTTGTTTTGTCCACCTTGCTTTTGCTTTTACCACCTTTCTTGTGGGTTTCACGGGCCATACATGTACATTCTATAATTTGCCCTGCTTTGAACTTTTTGCCCTTCTTTTTCTGTATTTTTTTTTTGCGGGCTTTACGGGCTGTTTGTTAAACTCATATGTTATTTGCCCTTTGTGGGCCTTACAGGCGATATTTTTTTTTTCGTCATAACACTAATCATAAGCACTCACACTACTTACAATACTGCGACAACTACAAATAGTAACACATTACTAACAACCACAACGTGCTAATTAAGCCATATACCTCATTACTTATAACTATATTACATAACTAACAATACTAGCTTAAACATACTGTACATTACATTTATGTTAAAATACAATTACAAGGGAAATAGAAGGTTACAAAGAGAGTGATACAATAAAAGAAAAAGTTATTGTTTACACAGGACGAATTGTCCCCCATTTTTTTCGGAATTGATCTAAAGTTTTGTTCTTAGTACAGATATATTTTTCTGTTTCAAATTTAGTTTTGATCTTTATCTTAAACCCAGCTAAGCTTGGAAGTATTTGAGATCTTCTGCAATCCCATATATATAGTTTGGCTATCAACAGGAAATAATTTAGTAAGGGACATTCTGAAGTTATAATACCCATTAATACATCCTGCAAGCTAAGATGAACAAATTCTTGTGACAAAGAGTAAAAGTAAAATTCAAAATCTTTCCAGAAAAGCTTTGAGTATACGCAGTTAAAAAAAAGGTGCAATAGGGTTTCTGGTTCAGACTTACCAAAGTAGCATTTATCGTCTGAAATGTATCCTATCTTACATAGCTTGGTATTGGTGTATAGAATAAAGTTAAGGACCTTATATTGAAAGGCCTTAACATAAGCCTTAGAACACGCAGTATGCGGCAGAAGAAACACGTTTCTTAATTGATCCTCATTTAGGTTATAACCGCGTTTCAGAACGAAAGAATTACTAGAAAATTCTGATTTTCTACTTATTAACTTTGTGTAGTAGTCTTTTGATTTTTTCATAAGGATATCAAAAACATTGTTTTCAATAATCAGAGGGTGGCATTCTTAAAAAGGTGCGATTATTTGTTTTGGATTTTGAAATTAAGTGGGATGGTACAGCAAGTCTGAGACCTGCCCAGACCAAAATACAGTCCAACCTGTATATAACGGCCCTGCATATAGCGGTCACCCTGTGTATAACGGTCACTGAACAACTTCCCAAAAATCGTCCCTTATATTTACTGTTAAGTTGACCTGCATATAGCGGTCACCTGTATATAACGGACGCGGTCACCCTTTAGACTTCCTAAATCTACAATTTCATTGTTTTTTACCTGTATATTACGGTCACGAAATTGGGTGACGATTAACGAATAATGACAAGCTTTATTCATCAGCTCTATATCTTTAAATAGCCATGAAGGCATGGGGTCTCACAAAATACAAATTATCTGTACAAAACACATGTCATAGCTTATGTCCGCCACATACTTGAGGCAGATAACATTAAAGTCACTTTTAAACATGTAACTGTAACAACCGTACCATACTGTTTTTCACTTTTTACTGTACTTATCAAGTAGACAGTCGCTGTTTACACTGTATTAGGCTGCTGTATTATAGACCAAGACGGCACTCAACATCAAATTTCTCTTCTATCAGCTTTCGGTGCAGCCACTCACAGGAAAAATCGTCACCCTCAAAAATGTATTTACACGGAACCTCAAGACCAAAACCACCTCCTCTGTTAACTCGCTGCCCCTTTATGACTACTTTGCCACAGTTACAATACAATACAATACAAACTTTATTGACACTCCCTAAAGAGGGTTTTTCAGTGACAATTATCTAAAAAATTACAAAAATACAATAAAATAGACGTGAGATAAAACTAAGACCGAAGGGATAGGAAAGCAGCAAATAATTTGGCTCTAAGTTGGTGTGCCTCTTCAAAAACCTGGTTAACCAAGTAGCCATTAACTTAGGTACATGGCCTATGACCTTGAATTCTTTGTTTAAGATATTTGGATGAAGGTCGACGGCTCGCTCTGTCTGGAACTGATCAGGATTTGGTCTCACAAGGGCTACAGCATTCACGTCCTTCTTATTTGTCAGCTCATGCAAAAGTTTATAAATATCTCCCAGTATTGGTTCCCAGTCAGCCTTGTATTCATGGTATCCCCTGATGAACGAATTCACTTTTACAGTATTCATTGGCATTTTACCCAATGAAAGCAAACTAATACGCACAGTCGTAGCGTGAAATGGCCCGATGTTTTTTTTTACATTCCCACGCCCACGCTGCAATCCTTTTCTCACGTGGTGTCAAAGCATTTCCGTTCATGTTTAACCCTGTTTTCTTCTTCTCAATCACAGAAAAACCTCCTGGGGAAAAATCCTGCCGCGAGATCTCCTTAATTATTATTAGTAAATAATATTAATATTTCTGCATCATTTTTCTACATTTTTGGTGCCTTCCACAGTAAAAGTCTCAGGAATTTAAAATATTTTTTTGTCTGTAACCGCAAAACATACACCACTCCGCGCCGCTCCAATTTAAGAGAGCGGTATGGCGACATCTGTCATTCAGTGCTTTTGTACTGTGGTTTATCACCACACTGTGCTGTGTGAGGTCTTCGTTATGTGAGGTTAAAGCTCAGAAAGATGTCTTCTTTAATGCCTCAGTGTAAGAACTGTAAAGCCGAAACAAAATACGTTTGTTTAATTTGTCAAGGTCCTATCTGCAACAAATTAGAATGCTCTGTGTTTCTTCCCGAGGAGACTGTCAACTGGAAAGCTGGGATCAGTATTTCTGTGTGTTTACCATGCAAAGAAGAATGTAAACATCGCACTGACACCCCAAAGCACTTCGATACAAGCAAGATTGTTCCGAACACCACAGAGACCAGCAGAACGAAATCTCAGCCACCTAAAAGTACAAAAACAGCCTCTACTAAAGATTGTACTGATGGTGCCAAAGCTGTCAAGGATTCCAAATCAAGAAAAGCCCTAAGCCTGCAACAGAGAGTGGAATTGATAAACTATGCAAAGAATAATCCAAACGCAGGTTATCGTAAAGTTGCAGACAAATTCGGCATAGGGAGGACGCAGGCCCAAAAAATTCTGCATACCAAGCAGGAAATTCTGGCCCAGTATGAGACAAACATGAGGCCTGGTCATCAAAAGAGGGTTCGCCCTGCAAAATACTCTGATGTGAATGACGCACTATGGGAGTGGTACAGCCTCTGCAGACAGTCAAACATTCCCGTTTCTGGCACGATGCTACAAGAAGAAGCTCGTCTCATTGCAGAAAATATGGAAATTAAAGGTTTCTCTGCGTCAAATGGATGGCTACAGTCCTTCAACAAGCAGCAGAACCTCCACAGAATGAACACCGCAGGCGAAGATGGTGATGTAAACGAAAAAGTACTTGAAAGCTGGGACGAGCGCGCCAGGGAGATCACAATACTATACTTTACTCCTGCAATACTAAACCTACTTACAACACAATACTTTACTCTTACAATTCTTACACTACTTACAACACTATACTTTAATCTCACAATACTTGTACTACTGTCAATGCTTTACTTTATCGGCCTTACAATTGATTATACTACTTACAGTACTATACTTTATTCTTACAATACTACCCTTTTCGCTTACTCTTTTAATGCTATACCTTTTAGCAATGACTGTATGTGATGTAATAGACAATTGATCTTCCATTCTTTTCCTCAAAAATAAGAAGGCAAACACACTGAGTTATATGAGAAACTCCCATCTAATTTGAAAATCGCGAAGCTTTCCGTTTCTTATAGCAATTATTTGTTCAACTTGTTTTTTAACTTCAACCTTGTGCAGAAACAATCTAAATATTAGAGAGGTGTTATTTTTTCTACCTTCCCAAATAGTTAATTTCCCTAAAATTATCAAATAATTTAACAAATCATTCCTCTGAAGTAAGCCAACCATAATATCCTTTAAAGACAAAGTTAAATATTCGCCACTAAGGTCAAACCACCAGACTATAAATACGTTCCAAAAAGCTTGCACAAAGGAGCAGTTAAAGAAGAGGTGGTACAGATCTTCCGTGTAGGTTCCACAAAAAGAACACTTGTCCGAATCACTTAAACCTATTTTGAACAATTTATCGTTCGTAAACAAAATAAAATTCAATACTCTGTATTGAAACGACCAAAGATACGTTTCGCTCGAAACAAGATAAGGAATAGAGAAAACATCCTGCACATTTGAAAGCTCAAAATCCACTGTCAACTTTTTAAAGGCATTCGGGATTCTCGCTTTACTTGATATCATCGTAGAATAGAATTGTTTACACTTTGCCGTATATGCATTAAAAGATTTAGACTTATAATCAAAATTCATTGGATCGAGATTACCCGCTGCGGGGATGGAGCAGGAGCTTTTTGATTTCATATTAATAATAGAAGATCTCAAGGCTGTCCAAGTCAGAAAATTAGTGTTAAGTCCTTTTTGCTTAAAGGATTCATAAGAAGGGACATTATCAACGTCGAACTGTAAATCATTCAAATAAGTTATGCCCTTGTCAAAGTATGTTTTATAAAAAACAGGTTTATTATTTATTCGTATATCCTTATTATTCCAAATTACATTTTGAGAATAATTCACATCAGAAAAGGAGCATCTAAAATCCGCCCACCATCTAAGAAGCTGTAGGTAAAACTTACTAAGACTTAAGTCAAGATCATTTACGTCATAGTTACATCTAAACAGAAAACATCCTCCGTATTTTTTTAAATTGTATTTGAGATAAGAAATCCAGGACCCTTCCTTCTCATCTAAGAGACGCGGAATCCAAGACAATCTTAATGCTTTAATATGTAGCTCAAGGTCTGTGAGATTCAGTCCACCATTCTCTAAAGTATTTATCACAGAAAGCCGTGTGACTTTATCAGGGCCTTTCCATAAAAATTTATAAATCATTCTCTCCATCTGTTTAATAATTTCGGGAGGGGTTTCTATTATTGAAGACACATATAATAATTTTGGGATTAGAAAGGATTTTATTATTGTTACTTTGCCAAATAGGGAGAGACCTCTGAGTTTCCATAAATTAATCATTTTTTGAACTTCATTTAATCTATCCTGGAAATTTTGTTTCATAACTTGTTCTTGATCACAGGAGAAGTGAATACCTAGGGTCTTAACACCTATACACCACTCAAGGCCCAGAGGTGTTTCTAAAGAATTTTTGTTTTTTCCAACCCACATAGCTTTGGTTTTAGAAAGGTTCAGTTTTAAGCCAGAACATTTTTCAAAGTCGTTAAGGATTTGTAAAACTTTTTCGACCGATGAAATATTTGCTAGAGTAGCTGTCATGTCGTCGGCATACAACAAAGACCTAGTTTCATCTTCCCCAATTTTTATGCCTTCAATATTCTCATTTGTTCTTATAGATATCGCCATAATTTCAATGGCAATTAGAAATAAATAAGGCGACAGAGGGTCTCCCTGTCTAACACCCCTTTCTAGTTGAAAAGGAGAAGAGAAAAAACCATTGTTAAGAACACAACTTGAGAGGTTATTGTAAAACGTTTGAATCCACTTTATGAAGGAGGGTCCGAAATTAAAACACTCTAATGCTTTATAAAGAAATTCATGTTCTATGGAGTCAAAGGCTTTTTCAAAATCAATAAACAATAAAACACCTGGTAACTGTAATGATTCAGTATGAGCGATAATGTCTAAGATTGAACGAGCTGTTTCTCCAATAAACCTACCCTTCATAAAACCGGATTGATTTGCATGGATTACGGAGGGGAGAACATTTTTCATTCTATTTGCGATGACCTTAGTTGCAATTTTTGAGTCGACGTTAATCAACGAGATTGGTCTCCAATTTTCCAAAAACATCCTGTCCCTTCCTTTTTTATCGATCAAGGTGATGATCGCCTGCTTTTGAGAGTTTGACATTTGCCCTAGCTCAAAAGAGTAGTTAAAAACTTCAGTCATTAATTCACCAACAGAATTCCAGAAAATTTTATAAAAGTCAGCAGGAATTCCATCATTTCCAGGCGTCTTCCCCGTGTCAAATGTATCAAGTGCTTTAACACATTCGTCTATGGTTATTTGACCCTCACAGCTTAATCTTTCCTCTTGCGATAGTCGTGGAATATTCGAATTTCCAAAAAAGTGATGTAATGTGTCAGATTGGTCTACCTTCAATTTGCTACTATATAAGTTCTTGTAATACTCCGAAGCGGAATCCAATACTTTTTGTTAGTTTTTAGTGATGACTCCTCTTAAACAGAGCTTTCTTATGTGTTTCCTGGTGTAATTTCTCTTTTCTAAACTCAAAAAATATTTTGTACTTTTTTCGCCATATTCATGCCACCTCGCCCTGGCACGTACAATTAATCCATTAGCCTTTTCCTCATAAAAATTTTCCAAGTCTGCTTTACATTCATCAAGAATTTTTCGACCTCCTCACAAGGGGTCTGCTGAAACTGTGCTTGAGCAATTTGCAATTTTCTTTGCAGCTTTTCTTCTCTCTCCCTTTTGGTCTTAGCTACTTCTTTTGAGTAATTTATCGTAAAGAGTCGCACATTATATTTAACCCAATCCCAAGCTACTCTTACATCTGAAAATTCCTCTCCCTCTTTTTTCCATTGGTCTAGCTTTTCTTTCATCTTTTGAACAAAATTTTCATCGGTCAATAAGGAAGTATTCATTTTCCAAAACCCCGGGCCTCGTTGACATTCCTCGATTTCCTGTAGATGTAAGAAAATTGCTGAGTGATCAGACCTTATTGCTGCAATGATGTTGACATCTTTAATCAAGTCCTGAAGTGAATTTGAGATGAGCCAATAATCTAGTCTACAAAAAATAAATGGAGATTTCTGGGACCATGTAAAGCTTTTTGCTTGGGGATTTTTTACACGCCATACATCATGCAAATTAAATGTTGTTTGTATTTCTTCAATGCGTTCAACAACTTTCTTCCTTAATACCAGTATCCCACCTTTTTTGTCCAGTAGCGGATTAATGGGACAATTAAAGGCGCCACCTATTATTATTTTATCTTCATAAGCGAGGCCTTCTTTCCTTAAAACGTCAATTAAATGATCATAGAATTGCACAGCTTGATTATCATTGTTTGGACCGTAAACATTCACTAAAAAATATTTTTCATCATTGATTTGAACTTCAATACTAATATATCTCCCATTGGGATCAATGACTTTTTTAATTATCTTGAAATCAAACCCCTTTCGAAAGAGTATTGCAACACCTCTTGAATTACTACTCCCATGAGCAAGCTCCAAAGGGGCACCCCATTCAGCTTTCCATTGTTTCGCATTGTTTCCAGTTGAATGTGTTTCTTGAAGAAAAATAATATTTGCATTTTGTTTTCTGCACCATGCAAAAATTACGCGACGTTTCTTAAAATTGCTCAAGCCTCTAACATTTAATGAAAGCATTCTAAAATCAGACATTTCTGCTATGATTTTTCTTATTTGATACAGAATAAGCCTGGAAGACCATTTGCCTTATAGTACACCTTTGAAAAATTATTTGCATCGCTCTACACAAATAAACAAAAACACTGACACAAAAATGTAAACACATAGTAAATAAATTAGCTTGAAAAATAATATCAAAGTTCAAATTTTTATCTTCCCTCCTGAAGGAGTGTAACATCCTTTCTCTCCCCTTCAGCGCACTCGCTCCAAACCGATAAACATTAACTTAATGGTATGATTGACAGTGATTATGGCTTCCTATAAATGTATTTTATCATTTGTCAAAAAAAAAAAAAGATTAACAAAGAGCGGGGTTCGAATTCATGAAATTAAATAAAGACCTAGATAATTCAACTTAAAAATATTGTAAACAGTTCTGGAGCAAAGATAGTATATTTGATAGTATAGCAATACGCGAGCAAATCCAGTAGTCAGTTTAGCTGGATGAGACCAGATGCTTTTGGAAAGGTCTGCCCGAAACCAGCATGAACGAAAAGGGGACGCGGTGTAGAGGAGGGAAGCAAGGTAAGCAGCGTAACACCTGGGCATTTTTTGTGAATGCAGCTGGTGAGAAGGAAGATCCGATCGTAGTTGGGCGATACGCGAAGCCGAGATGTTTCGCTTCTTTGGCGAATAATAAGCGCCCGTATGGTTGTTGGTACTACTCCAACAACAAAGCTTGGATGACAAGTGAA
>OZ026606.1:5494082-5516582 GCA_964020085.1 Micromussa lordhowensis | reverse complement strand
CGAATGCAAAAAACTATGTTCAAAGAAGGATGCTTCTTTGTTACGATCGGCTACAAAGGATAGCATTTTCAATTTTTCCTGGGAAACAGTTGGGAAAGAATTGGCTGACAAAGCACCTCTCATTCATCGCCTTCTCCTAGCTTCGGCGGATCCAAAATCACTTTCCCAAAGGAGGGATACCGAAAGATATCCTGGTGTTTGTGCAGCAGCAGCGATATTGCTGAAAAACTGAGACAAAGGAATGAGCTTGGTGCCTTCTATTATCAGCACGATTCTCAAGGTTGGAAGAACTTCTAAGAAGGTAAGCACTGTCACATTCGAGTTCTGTTTGTCACCGTAGTTCAAACATTAAGAAGTAAACTAAGTTTTTTTGGGGTGTCAAACAAAGCGATCTTCGCAAATTAAGCTATCGCCTGTACTGGGTGAACAACACATCACTTTTCAGCTTACCTTTTCAGGTTACGTTTGCAAGTGGCTTTCCTTTCACCCAATATCTAATTAGTAATTCTCTCTTGCAGCTGCAGTGCATTTTCTGTATATTAATTAAGAGAATTTGGACTTACCAAGATAACACTCAAGGGGCTCTTTTCTCGTCATCTGCCTGGGTTTGTGCGGATATCATAAGGGAAATTAATGTTAATCTCTTTCATCTTTCATTGAAATTATTCATTTGGGTGTTATTCATAGGCCCTTGTTAGACTTAACAAACTTGGGATTACCATGTCCCCCAAAAGAATTAACCTTGCCCTGGACCTTCTTGGAGAAGATTATGATCTGCCACTCCAAATGTGGAAAGAAAACAACACCAAATATCTTTAGAAGAGCTGCCAATTGGCATGCGAAAGAAGAGACTTGGAAACAAGAAAAGAGGAGCTTGACCAGCTCTCTGCTGCAGGGGAGGATGTTGTTGAAGGGATAAGGGCAGTGGATGTATCCTTTTCCATCTTGCAGGATGAAGAAAAGAACCTACATGAAAATCGGCCATGCAGTTTCAACATTGTACTGGACAATGTGGATCTGAAATTACTGGCATCAGATATGACATCAAGCAATCAAAACAAAGATTTACATTGGTGTAACCACAATGAATATCTGGACCGAGTAAACCCCACCCACTTGCTTGACGATGGTCCCATAGCAGACTTGCATGATGTGCCAAACAGCACCTTCCTTCCCAGTTTGACTGATCAGAATTCCTTACTTTCTGATTTCACAGTTCTAATTGGCAGAGTTTTGGTTGAACATTTGCCTGCCTTTGAAATATTCAAAGACGTTGTTCCCCTACACATCAGGCATAAGTACTCAGATGAATTGCAAAAGAAAACTGCAACTGTGAGTTTTCCTTAAATAAATTATTTTTTATAGTATATCATATTCCATTTAACTATTAATTTAGTATTATCATTAAAATTAAGCTGATGGGATCACAAACTCCGAAACTCTTCTATGTGACACTTGCAAAGAATTATTGCGTGAACAGAAAGTATTATCCCCAATAGCCCAACAGGGTAGCAGATTCCAGAGATTTTTAAAATGCCCACGCACTTTCATTTACATTTAGCTACGTCAACAACCCTATTTAAATAGCATAAATTATGGAGAAATGTTTTATGTCATTTGTTTCAGGTTAACCTTGGTGTCATTTTTAAATAATAAGGGAGAGGACATGATTGACATTGATTGATTGACATGATTGACATTGTAAGGGAGCTCCATGGATTAGTACCTGTTGTAGAGGTTGATGGTAATGAGGTGTTTGACCGTATTCCTGTTGTTGGTGACCAGAAAACACTGGAGAGGGGGGTTGAGGCACAGTTTTCTGTTCGAAATGCATATAGGAGGTTGGAGGGCCTGTTTTTTTCAACTTGCTGACTGGCATCATGAAAACAAGTTCCTGTCAGTAAGTTTTTTTAAAATAGTCTACAAGTTTAACTGCTACAAGTCAGATCATTTCATTCTGTTTACCACAATTGCGACCAGTAAAATCTGGTGGAAAACCATGTAGTTATTTGCAAACAAGTTCCTGTCAGTAAGTTTTTTTAAAATAGTCTACAAGTTTAACTGCTACAAGTCAGATCATTTCATTCTGTTTACCACAATTGTGACCAGTAAAGTCTGGTGGAAAACCATGTAGTTATTTGCAATAAACTGACCAGTTCAAAAGGATACCCAAATTTTCAATAGATACTACAGTGGTTCTTCAGCAACTGACAAGACTTCCCTCTTTGCTCTGAGAAACCTTGTGAATTGGCGTGATGTGGTCAGTGATGCCCAACACAACCCTGCACCCTGCAAAAGATTTGTGAACTTGGTTCTAGATGCCAACATTATTGCTGCAGCCCTCAAGTTCTTTGGCATGGAAACAACAGATGACCAGCCCACAAAGCACAGATTTAACCCAGAATTGGCAAATGGTCTCAGGGTGGTGCGCCAGCGTTATTTCCACAGAGTTGTCAAAGAATTCATTGAATTATATATTGTTAATGGAACACTCTATGAAAATCAACAGATCAGAAACCCGAGCCCAAAGATGATGTTTTCGATTATCACTGTGGATTCATGAATATGTCTTTACTGCTTAGGAACTTTATGGATGCCATTAAGGAGGGTGATGGTGAAAGAATCATTAGATGTATCAAGATGTTTCTCTTACATTTTAAAGTCGATGGGGGTGGCAGCACAAAGTATGCTTTAGAGGCTTTGTATCACCTTTTCCAACTGTTCGCTTTGCTGAGCCCCAGAGAAGTTGAAAGAATGAAATGGAACCGAACTGTCAACAATCATGGTCGTCCAGGATGCAATGTTGCATTGGAACATGACAATCATTTACTTAAGGACATGATTAGGGGTCTGGGAGCAAACATCAGCGAGGCTAGTGTGCATAGAATTTGCATGTCTTCTTTATCATTAAAGCGTTTCTTGAGCATCTTGACCTAGAGATGAGTGTCAAGAAAATCTCAGGAGAACATTGTAAAAAATCTGTCAAACAGGATTTAAAGAAAGTTGTCCAAACACTTCAGGAGGAAAAGGTGTTTGAGAAACAGGGAACTCGGGAAGCAATGTCCTCTTTTCCCGACTGTCCAAGAGACTACCTTCAATTGGTGGATACAAAAACATTATTCTCCTGGATAAATGAGCATAAGAGAAATGTTGAACTTGGCAAAAGGCCTCGTTGACTATTTGAACATGGAGAGGCTTGTACATCTCAATTGAGTAGCTTATTCCAGGCATTAAGAGAAGAGTTACATGATAATTCCAGCAGAGCAAGGGGAAATAAATTTACTCACTCATTTTGTTTTTTTGCTAAATCTTAATAACTTATGATGCCAGAAAATACATGTACCAACACCTATAGCGAGACTCTATAGCCAAGAATTGTAATTGAAAGGAAAGTGAGGGGAGATAAAATGAAAAAAACTTCCTTGGGGGAAGTATACTTATGTTCTGGAATGACATATCTATTTACATGCAACTTCGGGTGACATTTACAGGTACATTAAACTGTAGTCTGCATGCAAATAAATTAATTCACTAATAACTACTTCATTTAGAACATAGTTAATAGAGGGGAATGGTTTTCGAAGCCCGCCAAACATCAAAGGAGCAAACAAAGATGCCAAGATTTATGTTGGAAAGTCCGTGGCCATGCACAATCTTTTGTTTGCCCTCATGCACTATGCATGAATTAAGTAACCAACACATTTCTATTGGTTATTTCCTTGATCAGTAGTAAACAACTATTGTGTTTTCTGCAGGGTTAAGGCCAGAAAACATAACAACAAAATACAACAAATAACTTTGGCGAGTTTCATAACCATTCCCCTCTACTAATTATGTTAAGAAATACATGTAAATATCATTTTGTGTAAAGTCTGTTAAGAATTTAAATTGTGTCAGTACTATTACTTCATTATGCATGCCAAACATGGATTTCAAATACCACAAATACATTGTACATAGGGGTAATTGTGAAAATATGAGCTACACAGAGGCCAACAGTGGCCTAATTCATAGGAGTTAAAAAAAGTAAACATTGAAAATGTATTCTGATGTGTGCCTCTTGTCAGCCAATCAGTCACATTTTAAACCCTTTCATTCCCAAGCTATGAAAGCTAGTTCCCCTACCTTGATTTTGTAAGAATTTGGTGTTCACTCAAGACCGAATCTATGAAAATTAACCAAAGTGGAGGTGGCTAACACTAACGACACCGACACTGAGGTGAATAGTTGTTTTAGTATGTACTAAAACAGTGAGATAATATACACCACAAAAAATTAATTTGGATGATTTCTTCACTTTTCATGGATGCAAACTGGGACGCCATTTTTCCCGAGTTGCTCGTAGGTAAATAGCACAGGATATTCGGAGTTTGACAAGCCAATCAGCCTGTGCGATTAACACTATCCACTGTTTTAGCATATACTAATGTATGATTATTTGCTTAATTCTGATCCCAATAACCTGTCTGCTTGACAGCTGATTAAAATTGTAAAAATAATTCCTAAACTTATCACTCTTTAGGAGTTAAAAGGGTTGAAAGACCCTTACTCAAGATCAGAGTCCAACTCCTCTTCACCAGGCCCATGTTGTTGGAGACTATCTTCAACAATATAGAAATCATCATCTGGGAGGCCAGCAAATAATGAGTCTTCAATGTCAAAGTAAAAAAAATCCTCATCAAAACACTCCAGTGTATTGTCGCTTTCTGGCTCTTCTGATTCAGTGACATCCACATCACAAAAAACTTGATTGAACGTAAATAAAATTTCTTTAGCCACACTTAAATGCCAAATATCAACAAATTTAAAAATGTCAGCAGAAGTGATCAAAGGCTCTCTGAGCAGCTCATGGATGAATAGCCCAATGACAAGTTCACTTTTGCCACTGTGGCAAAACGAGTCTTTGAGCGAAACTATTGGTATGAAAATATATGTCACCTGCACGGTCATTCGCATGAAAATCAAGTGATTTTCATGGGAAACGTTTGGCACAAGCACTCGTTCTGCAAATAGAAACTCAGACGGTGGAAGTCAAAGTCTACATTTGTGCCAAGCGGCCCATCAGGCCAGCACTGATAAAAAATAATCTAACAAAAAAACAATTTACCATCTTCTCGTGGTCTGTTTACAATGTCCGATTAAAAGCTTTAGATATCAAGAGGGTCGTACAGGGAAGTCTCTGGCACGGTTCACGAACCTAAAATACAGAGGATCACGGTTCACGGATAAAAAAAATTTCGATTTCCCGAATTACGAAAATAAGAAAGTAGGGACCTGTTGTTACATTAAAAACAGTGTTTGTAGGAAGCAAAATCGCGAATGGCTAAATCAAGGCTCCGTATTGCATATTGCATGGCTAAGGCACTCTCAATAGACCACTGTAACTATTCGGAGAACTTGTGTCTCAAAATCACGTAGAGTTGTGTGGTAAAATCACGAATATCGGTTAATATTTCAGGTTCTTCACGGATCACGCAAAACCTCCAGGTCACGAATCAAAACGCGGTTACTTACATTTTCTGCGAAACGTGACTCTCTTGCCCTTCAGCAAATATACGAAAAAAAGAGTATCTGATTACATTCTTTGCATAGCGTGAGTTTGGCGTGACTTGTAATCGGATAATTTTGTTTACGTCTAATGAAAAAACACCTTGACCTTATGAATTTACACATGGGTTTTTGACGAGCGCTATGCTTCTTGTCTTTCCATGTCCATTTGTTACAGCTACTGCTGCTTAGCTTGACAAATTTCAATTTTACAACTCCGCGAGTTGAACCAAAAACCATCTTCGTTCCGCGTTAGCCGCCATTTGTATAAACTCCATGTTGTCGGACAAAAAATTCGTCTTTCTAGTACCCCGCTAAAACCTGCTAAAGCTACACCACGAAGTGCTTAGGAAAAGAACCATACTAAGCAGGGGAGGGTTGGGAGAAACGATTTAATCCGGTTTAATGAATAAATTAATCAGAATCGAGTGAGTGAGTGAGTGAGTGAGTGAGTGAGTGAGTGATCGAGTGCCATCCGACTGCCTCCTAAGCTCATGGATGTTACGTAACATCCATGAGCAAAAATGATTGCACAATTGTTTAAAACTTGATCAATTTGTGCATCTCCAAGTGCACAATACAACTTCGCTGGAGTAAACATTGGATTGATCTGCGGGCGGTAATCTGACTGGCTAAGACTAACAAAAGAATCCTCACGCATCCAGCCGTGCCTTCGGGGGAGGAGCGCAGGCTCATTTCCCGAACAGTGGCTGGTAATCGAGCCTATGTTCTCATTTATCACGCTTTTTTATCGTGCGTTTTCTCCTTTTGCTTTGTATTAGCGTAGTTTACTCTTTTTCTATTCTTGGATTTTTATTATCAATGTTTGTTGCCTTTTTAGGGCTCAGTTTTTGTTGCCCTTTCTTCTTTGTTAGGTCTTACAACAGCGTATTAAGGCTCTCAAGAGTGCTCAAGGCACCTCCGTCGATTCATTGATACAGAGGATATTGTATTACAGTGGCAGAAGAGTCAAGGACTTTGTCAAATACGAAGCTCTTTGTTATGCTGAAGATTTGGCTTCTGTTGCAAAAACCACCAGTTACGATATTATGGCTTCCACTTTGAGAGAAGCTTCATGTCCTGGCTGAGCAGTTCAAGGTGTATTTCCTCGCCTTGTTGGCCGACAAGGATTTTTCCTGTGTTATCGAAACAGTCTCAAAGGTTGATATGTCCTTCTGGCGGTCTATGCCATATCGAACACAGACGCCTATCCGCGGCCGCCTCCACGTGTTATTTGTTACAAACGTGGTGAGCCAGGGCATAAGTCTCCCCAGTGTTGGAAACGTGCTCCTTCTCGTCAGCCTTCCTCTTCTGTCCCTGCTCAACCACGGCCTCCCCGTCCGTCAACATAATTTTGTTGTATCATCCTATGCAATAAAGATTTTTTCCTTTAGGCGAATAGTGCCTTGTTTATACTTGTCTGTATGTCTCTTTGTTTGTTATTTCAGGGTTACACCTGTTTATATTTTATCCTTTTATCCTTTCAGTTTGCACTTTTACTGATCTTTTTTATTTTTATATATTTTATATTGTCCATTTTTCTTGTTTCCGTTTTTGTCTACCCTCGGGTGGCATTCTCAAAGGGAAATTTATGTTCCCTCTTGGATTTCCGGGGCTGAGTTTGCCATTCCCTGGGCCTTACATACCGTTTCTTCTGTTTTAGTTTTCCAAGATGCCTTTTCATGGCTGGGAGAAGACTCCTAATTTAGATCCTACCAAGGTTTCTGTTAACTGTCCACGTTGGGTAAATTTTCAGAGATCACTCCTTACTGAGGCCCAGGAAATGGCCATATTATGCAATAATTTATCTCCTCAGTTATCGCAGGAGAAGCATTTGCTGACACCTCTCTTTTGGCTTTCCGTGACCCAAGTTCCTTTAGAGTGGGTGAACTCCATCGTCATATGGATCAATGGGACAAGTAATTTCAGTCCTCTAATAGCAATTTCTCTGAAGTCCTAGGCTGGATTCATCATTATGTCCGTGTTGACAAATTTGTTACTCATCATAAAAGGAGCTATAAGGGGGTTAATTATAATTGTGATAGGCCGCCTGCTTGCGATTTGGCTAATCATCTTTCTTGTAAGGCCAATTAATTTCCGATACTCTTATCGAGAGTTTAGTTTCTGGCGTTATCTCCCTTTGGGGTAAGGTAGGGCAATGTCCCCCTCCGCACCTTGTCATGGCGCTTATGGTAGAACCTACCAAACCATGCCTTTGTAATGGCAATAGATTTCTCAACCTTTGGATTCAAGATCGGCCTTTTTCGTTGGACAGTGTTCAGCACTTGTCCAAGTATGTTCTTCCCAACTTCTTTCAAACTGTTTGCGACGACAAATCTGGTTACGACCATATCCAACTTTCTGTTGACAGCCGGACATTTTTTGGTTTCGAGTGGGGTGGTTGGTTTTTTGTTAGTTGTTGCACTCCATTTGGTTGGAAATCGTCTGCCTATATTTATCACTCCACTGGCCTCCTTGCCTCTCATTATCTACGGTCACTTGGCATTCCTTCTTCTTTGTATATCGCCGACCGTCACAGTAGTCAGCTTTCTTTCTCTAATGGCTGTCCTCCATTTGCTTATCAAAATTTTCCCTCTCAGGATAGCATTTATTTACCTTTGGCCAATGCAGCTATCATTCTTATGTGTGTTTTTTCCTTTCCTCCCTCGGTTATTTCATTGGTGTGGAAAAATCGATTTTGGTGCCTTGGAAGCAAGTCCCCTACTTGGGTTTCATTTATTTAGCTTTGGCCAATGCAGCTATCATTCTTACGTGTGTTTTTTTCTTTCCTCCCTCGGTTATTTCATTGGTGTGGGAAAATCGATTTTGGTGCCTTGGAAGCAAGTCCCCTACTTGGGTTTCATTTCAGACTCTGAGAAACAGGCCTTCATTTTATTGCCTCACAAGAAAAAAAGTTTCTTATACTTCTCAAACAGGCTCTTAGTTCCAAAACCATCAATCTGGTTACTCTCCGAAGCCTAGGTGGGAAGGGCATTTCAATGGCTCTGGCCGTGCCAGGAGCAAGGCTTTATACAAGCAAAATCAACTTGGCCCTTTCTTGTGCTGTGTGTTCATCTCGTCTGGTCAAACTGTTTGGACCCTTGAGACAGGAGTTGGAGCATTGGCTCTTTTTGGAGACTTGGAATGGCTTTCTCCCCTAGCGGTCAGAAAAACACTCCCATTTTCAGTTGTTGTTCTCAGATTCATCCTCTTCTGCTTGGGGGTGTATTGAGTCCAGGCACTATTAACATTAATACTTGCGACTACTGGGTTCCCTGTGTTGTTGGGGCTGACATTGCTACTAAGGAAACTGTTGCTCTCAACAATGTCTTGCAGTCTTTTGGGAATACTGTAAGAAACTCCTGGGTCAATGCATTTGTTGACAGTCAGGTTTTGCTTCACTCTTGGAGCAGGCATGGTTCCTGTTCCCACTCTTTGGTGACCGCTCTCAAGTGTTTGTTTAAAACCACCTTGAACCTTAACATTGACCTGCACATACATTATGTTCCTGGTCCTGAGAACCCTGTGGATTCTCCTTGTGATCGTCTAAGCTTTCAGGACTCTAAACTAAGTCCAGCAATGCGGGTTTTGGTCCAAAACCTGTAAGGCAGACCCAAGGGTTACTCCATTGATCTTATGGCACAAGCTTCCAATGTCCAAACTAAGTTGTCTGGTAATTTTCTACCGTTTTTTTCTGAAAGTCCATTAGTAAATGCAATCAGAGTCAATGTGTTTGCACAATTCCCTGATTTTTGCGGGCCTGAGGTTTTTCGAATCCTCACGTTTTCCCGCCAGTTTGCCTTATTCCTCACAACTTTAAATAACTTAACAGCCTAAAGTTGCCTTGTAGTTCCAGACGTATTCCTGCATCGTTTTTGGTGGCCTTTGCTTTTGTCTGCATGCTCTTCCAGCTGCTTGTTAGCTTCAAAAAGGGCAAGTGGCATTCTTCTTACCCCCTCCAAGGATGGTTTCTTGAGCGACAGGCCACAATTCTTTGGGACCTTTGGGCTTTCTGGATTTCAATTAATTAGATTAACAGTGTCTCCTCTTGTTTAGGAATAACTGAACTAGCAAATTCCAATGTTACTGATACATTGATGCATTTCATAATGCTGTATTTCGATAAAGTCGTTGAATCTTGCACACTTCATTCTCCTTGACTTTTCATAGATCTTTATTTTGACAATATTAGGTATCCATTTCTCATTCAATTTTTCGTTTATCTTCCTTCTTAGAACCTTCCACAAGTGCAGTGGTTTTTTAACCCGGCTGTAGCCTGCCCTTCATGTGCCTATGCTAACAACCATTTGTTTCATTTTTGCCAAATGTGAGGCTACCAAAGAAAGTCAGTCCCATGGCAGCCTGGGTCAAAAATAGCAGTAACGTTGCAGCCATTGATGCTCATTTGCAACAGCTTACTCAGACAGCTAAAAAGTCTTCATATTCAAAACAGAAATCTTCTTTGCGTGTGGAATTTAGAACCTTTTTAGCCTCTCTGCCTAGTGTAAGGTCTATCTATTCAGTCACCCCCCCAAAGATGTTTCACGTTTTTTGGTTTGGAAAGATCGTCACAGGAAAAGATTGTCCATGTTGCCAATTGTGTGAATGCTTCAAACAGAATGCATCTGATTGCGGTTGTCCCAAGTGACTTGCATAAAAAACTGTTGATTCCTATATTGGGAAACTTCACGCCATCTTCGATGAAGCCGGTCACATTGGCGACTGGAATAGTCTGCTGGGTTTTGGTAATTGTGCCGCTTCTATTGCAGTCCAAAGTTATCTTAAGGGTGTATCTGAGGAGCAATTGCGTGCACATATCATCCCTAAGCAGGCGGTCCCATTTTTTCTACTGAAGCTTTTGCTCCTGGCGAGGTTATGGAATAGGAAGATGGTGGATCAGTCTGTCAGTCCTTGCTGCAAGATACCATGCGACTGCAAGTAACTTGATATATCTGTCATCTCAACCCCGCTCCGGGTTCGAGCCCTGGCCTGGGACATTATGTTGTGTTCTTAGGCAAGCCACTTTACTCTCACAGTGCCTCTCTCCACCCAGGTGTATAAATGGGTACCGGCGAATTTAATGCTGGGGGTAACCCTGCGATGGACTGGCATCCCATCCAGGGGGAGTAGAAATATTTCTAGTCACTTCATGCTAGGGAAACCGGGATAAGCTCCGGCCTGATGGGCCACTTGGCTCGTATGCAGACTTTACCTCAACCTTGGTTACTGACCTAAACCATGGCTGATCACAGGGTAAATCAAACTTTTACCTTGGTTAACTTTCTATTGTCTCGAGCAGCATTAACAAAAAACAGGAAAATTGGCGATCTCCCAGATTTTGACTTTTTTTGCTGGCATCTCTGCCATTGATGCAAGTACACCAGTAGCATGACACTCATACATACTATATATCTCACAAGCTTATATCTCACAAGCATTACACTTCTGGTATCATCACAAATTAATTCAATCTGCCCTGATGCCCGATCTGACCCATGTTGATATATACAGTGAGATATTGATCAAAATATAAAAAAAATAATTTGTATAAATGTTTCCATTAAAAAAGGAATTCACAGAAAACAGTGTCTTGAATCTCTACAGCATGGTTGCCAAAATCAAGCACAAACTGCCATCACTCCAATGCCTGTCTTTCATAAACGAAATAGACCTTTTTACCGATACGGCGGCCATCTTGAATTCTATTGTTTTGACTGAGAAATTATGGGCTGCCAAGGGGGCAATCGCTGGAAAATTTATCGTATACACAGCTTTCAGGATAAATTTTTACTACTTGTCTCTCATATTCCATAACAAATATTACAAGCGTTACATCTTTCTGTCACGATATTTGGCAGTTGTTCCTATGGTTATCGAAAAATTATTGTTAAAAGTTATCACGTCACAGTATTCTTTTTAATTATCTGCCCCCTGGGCATCCCATAATTTCCTCGGAATTCAAGATGGTCGCCGTATCAGTAAAAAGGTCTATTGATTGCGACCTGCTAGTTTCCAGGAACGAAAACAATGGTTACACAGGTATTTCTTAAACAGGGATTTAGTGAGGGCCCACATTTACCCTGTGTCCACATGACCAAAGAGAAGAGGAAATAACAAAAAAGAGGAAATAAAATAATCTATATCTGGAAAATATGCCACTCAGGTCCTGGACGTAGTTTCGTATGAATTTTTTTAATGACATGTTTTCTAGTAAAACAGTCAAGTCTATGTTACAGGTATATTAATTCTTTTTATTATATTCACCTTCCTGGCAAGAGACAAGAGGATGTTATCCATAAACATTGAAAATCCTACATGCTGACCATGACACTTGCGATAAACCTGGAAAAAAAAATCAATTGATTTGTCACCAGACAAACAGCTGTCGTACATTTATTTATCGTTCATAATATTACAAACTTTGGACCATTTTTTTCAGGGAATATTCTGGGAAAACAATTGGGCAATAATCAGGCACTCTTTTACGATTACACACAGTACCACTCAAATGTAAGTTACCACCTCTCATCTCGTTTCTCATGAGACAATTCTCGTTTCCTGCAAGACGAGTCTTGTTTCTCGCGAAAAGGTTCTGGTTTCTCTCAAGAATCACTGAGGCGTTCAGTATGGAATATATTACTCGTAAGAAGCAGGTTTCCAAGTAAAAGGTCACTACCAAAGTGATGGAGCCGACCGACGAGACGATAAAAAACACTTCACGGTAATCGTTGACGAGCATGAAAAATAATTATTTCGATTTATCCGGTTTTATTTGGCACAATTGGATGTTTCAAACGCCCAAATAGTCCAAATTTACAGAAAGAGTGTTTTATTGAAGTTCTTTCAATACGCCGTTAACATTCAAAAGTTTTCTCTGGGCACGCGCTCGCAAGACAATTGAGAAAGCTCATTGAAATTTCACGGCATGCCTGTGAGCTTCAAAAAGTATTCGATATCTCTGGTTCTATTTGGCACAATTGGATGATTCAAATGCTGAAATAGTCCAAATTTACAGAAAAAGTGTTTTATCGAAGTTCTTATGATGCACCGTTAACATTCATTTATTTTTTAACAGGGAAACGTTTGCTCTCAGCAAGCGAAATTTCACGACATGCCGGCGAGCTTCGAAAAGTATTCCATATCTCTGGTTCTATTTGCCTTCACTTTGTGAAAATTATAAACAGTTAACTTACATTATGTGTGTACATGGGGTTCAGAGCCACCTTAAATTTTCGAAAATTTAAAGTGGCTCTGAACCCCATGTACAGAATTTTTTTAAACTTTGCCAAAAGTTGCGCCTTATCATAAAAAAATTTCACCGTGCTGTTTTTGATTTATAAGCCCCTAAAGCTGTAATTAAGGGTATTTTTCAGAGGTCATACTGTTGCTATGGTAACCTATTGTGTCAAGAAAATGATGACAACGTGTTCACCAATGATTGGGCAGTTTTTTGATACCATGATTGTGGCATCAAATGATAAACAGTGGTTATAACGACCTATCCAAATATAAGTGTTGGAAACTGTTTTGAGCCACCTTAATTTAATGTCTGAGGGAATTTCATCCCAGTGCTTTGGAGCAGCGACCGAAAAGGCCCTGTCCCCATAGCTCTTCAGGCGCACATTCGGTACTTCTAAAAAGTGTTTGCCAGCTGACCTAAGATTTCTTGTGGGGTTGTATGGGACTATAAGTTGACTTAGATACCGAGGTGCCAGATTATTGAGAGCTTTATTGGTACTATGACGAAAATCGCACCTTTCCTATTTAAGCCATTTTAAAACATAAACAAGTAGACTGCATAAGAAGTGAAATGCTGTTTACTTCTTTCAAATATTTCTTTTTGTTCCAGAGATATTCAAGTTTTTAAAATATGCAAATTAGGCAAGTGATGACGTCATATACTCAAACAGATTTTGTCCAAGTATGATGAAAAGAGATATCTCAGCAAGTTTGTAACAGAAATGTATGATTCTTTGCAGTAAGATTCTACTAAATGTGCTCCACAATATGAGCTTAACAGTTCTGTTACCATGGCAACATACTGGGTTCCTGTTGTGATTGGCATTTCTCCATTATCACGTGATGTATTCGCTCCTGTACTGAATAAATTAGTGTATGTGTTGGATTCACTCATGGCTGGTCATTACATTTGGCGATGAGACATTTCATTCTAGATTCGAACAGGAATGGCGACCTATGGGAAAATAGGCGAATTCAAAGAATCAGAAGAATCATGGACCCAGTATGTAGAGCGGTTGGAACAGTATTTCCTAGCGAATTAGGTGGAAGATGCGGGGAAACGACGAGCAATTCTACTCAGTGTTTGCGGGAGTAAAACGTACGCACTTGCGAGGGATTTACTTCAACCAGCGAAGCCAGCGGAGACAACTTTCAAGAAGATTGTCGACACCCTTGAGAAGCACTTTTCACCAAAGCCGAGTGAAATAGTGGAGCGTTACAAATTTCATAGCCGAAATCGGAAAGAAGACGAAGGAGTTTCAGCATACGTGGCAGAATTGCGTAAGCTAACTGAACATTGTAATTTTGGCGAGTCGTTACAAGAAATGCTACGAGATCGGTTGGTCTGTGGTATAAATAATAAGAAAATCCAGCAGAGATTACTGGCGGAAAGAGAATTGACACTCAAGAAAGCCGAGGAGATTGCTTTGGGAGAAGAGTTAGCGGCGAAGCACGTGGTTGATATTCAGTCCGAAACAGCCCCCAGCAGCGTTAATCAGGTCGACGCTCAAGACAAGAACGGAACTAAAGACACAAAAGATCGTCGTCCAGATTCAGAGTGTTATCGTTGTGGGGAGAAACATGAAGCTTCAGCCTGTCGATTCAAAGATGCTTAGTGTTTTAAATGTGGGCGAAGAGGGCACTTAGCCAAGTGTGTTGTGGTGAGAAAAATTTGAAGAAAACAACGAGCAAAGGAACCGATTCCGGGAAGCGGGAAGGTAAAGAAACCGGTTCGCGAGATAGCAGGCAAGGAAAGGGGAAGAAGAAGCAGCCAACACATTTAGTGGACGAAGTTTCCGGCGAAGAAGGTGTTTATGCAGCGACTATGTATCACATTCGCGGGCAAAGCAAACATAAGGCATTCGAAGTAACTGTGGAACTTTGCGGTGAACCACACAAATTGGAGATGGACACTGGCGCGACCAGAACGGTGTTGAATTAAGAAACGTACAACAAGTTACGTGACAAGGTAGAATTGAAGAGTTCGAAGGCCATATTAAGCACATACACAGGAGAGAAAATACCAGTGTCAGGTGAAGTACTGATCCCTGTCAAGTACCAAAATCAACAGCATAATTTACCAGCCCTGGTGGTGATGAGTCCGGGACCCAATCTACTTGGAAGGGATTGGCTTCAAGTGATTAAGCTTAACTGGAACAGTATTTTCAGCATCCAAGAGGGCACCCTCAGCTGCAGAAGATCCTAGATGCACACAAGGACATTTTTGGCGAAGGACTCGGTACACTGAAGGGCACAGAGGCTAAAATCTATGTTGACCCAAGTGCTCCACCCAAGTTCATGAAGGCACGTCCTGTACCATATGCTCTTAAAGCGAAAGTCGAAAAGGAGCTGGATCGATTGCTGAGTGAAGGCATAATATCTCCAGTGGAGTTCACAGAGTGGGCAGCACCTATAGTTCCAGTAGTGAAACAAGACGGATCAGTGCGTATTTGTGGTGACTATAAGTGTACCGTTAACCAAGTCTCAAAGTTGGATAATTATCCAATCCCCAAGACTGAGGACCTGCTTGCCACACTAGGTGGAGGCAATAAATTCACCAAGCTGGATATGTCACAGGCCTACCAACAGTTATTATTGGATGAAGAATCGAAGAAATTCACTACGATCAACACTCACAAGGGACTCTATCAATATAATAGACTGCCCTTTGGGGTTTCATCAGCGCCTGGAATTTTCCAGCGTACAATGGAGAATTTATTGCAAGGCATCCCCCATGTTGTCGTGCGAGTTGATGACATCTTAGTCAGCGGCAAGGATGACCCAGATCATCTAGCCAACCTGGAAGCAGTGCTTAGTCGGCTCTCCACAGCAGGATTGAAGTTATGTTTGGCAAAATGTCTGTTCATGCAACCTGAAGTGACGTACTGTGGGTACGTAATCAGTGGTGATGGCATTCAACCTGTGGCGGCAAAAGTTGATGCAATCAAGAATGCACCAGAGCCAAAGGATGTCAGTCAGTTACAAGCGTTCCTGGGCATGCTTAACTACTATCATAGATTCTTACCCGACGTCGCAACCATCTTGGAGCCCCTATACCAGCTCTTAAGGAAAGGATCAAAATGGCAGTGGAAAAGGAACAGCAGGAGGCCTTTGCGAAATCTAAGGAACTGTTGCAGTCAGCTGAACTTCTAGTACATTTTGACCCAGCTAAGGAACTTGTACTTGCTACTGATGCTTCAGATTATGGTGTGGGAGCAGTCCTATCCCACAAAATGGAAGGAGGAACTGAACGTCCAATAGGATACATGTCCAGATCTCTAAATGGAGCCGAAAGAAACTACTCCACCTTAGAGAAGGAGGCGCTAGCAATAATTTTAGGAGTTAAGAAGTTCCATCAGTTTCTTTATGGACACTCATTCACTATCAAGACAGATCATAAACCCTTGGAGGGTTTATTGAATGAGAAGAAAGGAATTCCAGCGCTTGCTGCACCACGAATCCAGCGATGGGCACTGACCTTGTCTGCTTACTAGTACAAAATATCGTACAAGGCTGGTCAGACCAATGGTAATGCAGATGGCTTAAGTAGGCTACCCTTGCCTAAGATGCCTGAGTCAGTCCCAGTTCCAGGTGAAACAATCTTGTTAATGGAACATTTGGAAGGCACACCTGTTCATAGTGGTCACATCAAAGAGTGGACCAAGAGGGATCCAGTCCTCTCACAGGTGCTACGCTTCATCTTAGAAGGATGGCCAACCAAAAACAACTCTGAAGAGCTTAACCCTTACTTCACCAAGCGAAGTGAATTGAGCGTAGAAGATGGTTGTGTACTGTGGGGTGCCAGAGTGGTTGTACCCCCACAAGGAAGATCGAAAATACTTACCGAGCTGCATGAGGCCCACCCAGGTGAATCTTGCATGAAAGCATTGGCACGAAGCTATGTATGGTGGCCTGGCATGGATCAGGAGATTGTAAAGAAGGTGAAGGGCTGTGACAAATGTCAGTCAAATCAGAGTGCACCTGCAGAAGCACCATTACACCCCTGGGAGTGGCCGGGAAACCCTTGGTCAAGAATCCACATTGACTATGCAGGGCCTTACAAGGGAGAAATGTTCCTTGTAGTCGTGGATGCATACTCGAAGTGGTTGGAAGTGCATCGCATGAAGTCCACCACGTCGACTGCCACAAATGAAAAGCTCAGAGAGATGTTTGCTACACATGGCCTACCAGCAACACTCGTTAGCGACAATGGTAGCAATTTTACCAGTTCAGAATTCCAGGAGTTCATGAAAAAGAATGGAATCAAGCACATCAAAGTGGCACCTTATCATCCTACCTCAAATGGCTTAGCAGAGAGGGCTGTGTGAATCTTTAAAGAAGGCTATGAGAAGATGGAGGATGAAAGTGTCCAAACAAAGTTATCATGGTTTCTCCTTAGTTACCGTACCACCCCTCATAGTACGACTGGAGTTCCACCAGCAGAATTACTCATGAAACGGAGATTGCACACACATCTGAACCAGCTTGTGCCAAGCATAGCAGATCGTGTTAGGAATAAACAGTCCCAGCAGAAGGCAGCACATGATTACCATGCTAAGGAGAGGGAGATTCTAGAGGGCCAGGCTGTTTATGCTAAGGATTTCTGTTACAAAAAGGCGTGGATGTCAGGAACTGTAGTGGAGAAAACTGGTCCAGTGTCAGCTCGAGTTCAGCTGGACAACGGGACAGTAATCCGGCGGCACCAAGACCATGTTCGACGCCGTGAGAATGATGTGGCAGAGGAGCCAGTTGTAGGCGTGACACCCAGTGTGACACCTGGCGTGACACCAGTTGTTTTGCCTGAACCCAATGCAACATCACCCACCCCTGGATGTTAGCGACCAACTCGAGGTTCCTAAATCTCCATCAGCAGCACCTACTCAGACGCCTGTTAAAACGAGTCCTCTGGTTACACGCCCTGTGCAGAAAAGGGTCAGACCTGGATACCTGAAAGACTACCTGTGTGAATAGTGACTTTATCACAGGGACTGTTGTTTTGAAAAGAGGACAAATAGTTTTTGATTTAGTTGTTCCAGTTTTATATGAGAAGTTTATGGATGCATAACCTGTAATTCTAGAGGGGAGGAATGTTGTGATTGGCGTTTCTCCATTATCACGTGATGTATTCGCTCCTGTACTGAATAAATTAGTGTATGTGTCGGATTCACTCATGGCTGGTCATTACAGTTCCAGACCTCCCCCATATTAAAAGCTTTTCTGGCCACCTTTGGCTTTCCATTTTGATAATTGCTAACAGCACTTCATATGCATGATCCAGCTTGACTTTGTGGCGTTGTCTAACATTTTCAAGCTGAAAATCACCAAAATATTGAAATAAAGTGGGTAGGGCCTGGAAAAGAGTGAGTTGCTATGGGAACATAATTTTTTGTATTCATAGGCGAGTTTCCTGTAGATCCATTAGCCTGCCAAGTTTGAAGGTTTTGCGCTGCAAATTGGCTAAGATAACTCTATTTATATACTCAATAAAATATTGGGTTGAGTGTATGACGTCATCAGCCATCTCCTTTGCATATTTTACCCATTTTTCAAACTTAAATATCTCTGGAACTAATGCAGATATTTGCAAACGGTAAACAGCGTTTTCATTCTTTCATGGAATTCTTTGTCATACACTCAAAAAAACAAGGGGTAAAAATTTGATCATAGTACCACTTTAACAATAATACTTTAACCACTAGAACCACTAGAACCAAATACAAGGGCTTCAACCACTGGAACCAAATACAAGGTCAATCGAGGCTTCGTGTTCGTTGTGGCTTTACTTTGTGAATAAAAAGTTATCATAGATTACATGTACGTGTTCAAAGCGTGGCTTCATATGTGAATACTAGAACCAAATAATTGAAGGGCTTCCTGCAAAAAGGGTGTATATCGCTTTTTTAGCGGATTTTTTCATTTTCTGCAGGATCAACCTAATTTTTGGCAGACTGATTAGGGTTCTGTCCCCTGATCCCAGAAGTTCGAAACACTGCAAATCACGCCGATTTGAAATAAAATTTACGTTATAATCGATTGCTACTTGTTGTTCATTATCTGTGTGAATCCCTGTGTCAATAACTTCCAAAAATCCACTTCCTCTTACGGTATGTTGCTGTTTACCAGGCCACCAAACCAATGAAACGTCCACTGAGCGTGATCGATATGCATGCTTGGGAAGGCTCCTTTCACCTTGTGCATACACAACCACATTCCCATTGATGCAAGACATTTTAGAAGTCTAAAACCAGTTCTCGCTTTCCAAATTTTGACACCAGCAACGCTTGGCAAATGAGTCACAACTCACAAGAAACATTTTTTCTTGGGCAAGAACTGCTCTTGGACTTTGCTGCCTGGATCGACCTGACTTCAAACAACGATAACATGAGTATATCCTCGCTCGAACATCAGAGCACATTTTGGTTCTTTAAAAGGTGCTGGTGACTTATGGGTTTATCAAGGCTTTATGATGCCTCTCAACCACCAGGCAGGCACGCAAGGTACTTTAAAACAAGGCTTAAAATATTAGTTGACAGAGCTCTAAGGCAGCACTATTTCCTTTTGACGCTCGATCAATTCACGTGTTGTGTTTCACGTCACAATAACCGATGTAAACAATCCGTTCCCAGATTTCCGCTCGTGTGCTATTTTCCCTTGACTCAAAAGAAAGTGCAGCTAAGATTCTTCGCACACTCTCAACAGTCTGTCTGCTAGATAGGTGCTAAAAGATCTCCAAAAGATGGCGCTTAGAAGACTGAGTTTTTTTGCATACATTATTTCTCGAAAACGAAGCACAAACCAACAAAATCAATTATGGAACAATGTTATTCATTTCAGCACAAGTCAGTCTGCCAAAAATTAGCTTGATCCTGCAGAAAATGAAAAAATCCGCTAAAAAGCGATATACCGTATTTACCCGTGTATAAGTCGACCTTTTGCAGCCTAAAAATCGGTCCAAAAAATCGCCCTCGACTTATACATGGGTCAAAAACTGAGATAAAAAAAGTTCAGGACAAATTAGCATAATAATTGTCTCGTATGTCAACTAACATCCACTTTTACACAGTACAAGTTACAATGTCTTTTCCCTGATTGACTTGAGCGGTTTAAGTTAAAATGCTTTAAGAATTATCTCCTAACATAAAGCTGAATGTTGTAGATACTCACTGGCACATTTCTGGAATAAAGAACTAATATATTGTACAGTAGCAAGACTGCTCGACGAAAGCCACAGTTCTAGCTTCGAAAGTTTGCTGCTTAGTAACCTGGCTTTGTAACTGTGCGAGCGTGTGTGGTCCTAGTAGCTAGCTCGGTTACCAAGTTCCAAGGCATTGTGGCACTTTGCTTATCGAAGCATTTTCAAAGTTTCTTGAGCTTCCTTGGCGTTTAGCCTGTCTTCTAAACCTGCTTCACAATGCTCCACAACAATAAAGGTTCATTAAAGATTAGTATGTGTGATTTTGTAAGCTTATTTCAAAAATTGTAAAGAAAATGCAGCTTATAGTCGTGTTGCTAAAACACGCTTCAATGCTAGCATACACGCAATAATAAACTTTATGTCCAAACTTGTTGTGATTTTTTTTGTGTAACTATAGCGTACCTGAAAGAAAATTCTAAGATGTAAGATTAGTTTTTCAAGAAAATTCTTACCCAGAAATAAGAAAAACCTTATTTTTTGGCTCCAAAATGGGGGGTCGACTTGTACACAGGATCGACTTATACACGGGTAAATACGGTATTCTAATTCTGGACTAACATCCCACGAAACAGGAGGTCAATTTTGACAAATTCTGTCTGTTACGTGCCATCTGGTAGAAATAGAAGATGATACTGAAGACGAATTTGCTATCGACATAGTCACTCACAAAATTGGATCACTGAACACCAAGAGTAATGATGACGTTGCTACTCAATTGTTTGTGACAATGATGGTAAACAACAACGCTAATATCAAGTTCCAGCTCAACTGTGGAGCACCAAGAGTAATGATGACGTTGCTACTCAATTGTTTGTGACAATGATGGTAAACAACAACGCTAATATCAAGTTCCAGCTCAACTGTGGAGCACCAAGAGTAATGATGACGTTGCTACTCAATTGTTTGTGACAATGATGGTAAACAACAACGCTAATATCAAGTTCCAGCTCAACTGTGGAGCGACCTGTAACCTTCTACCACTGAAGGACTATGCAAGAGTTATGGGAGATCCCGACGACCTCCATATTGAGAAAAGTAAGGCTAAGCTAGCCATGTACAATGGAGCAGTTATGTACCCAGTGTGGAAGTGCAAACTCAAGTGCACGACAGATGGATTGTCCCATGCCCTCGAGTTCCAAGTTGTTGATGGAGACGTGAGACCACTTCTGAGTGCAGAGTTGTGCCAAAGGTTGAATTTCTTGAAAGTTCTGGTGAAAGACCCTCTCCATCATGTGGATAAAGTATTTCGAGACAGCCAGTATACGCCATCAACATCAAAAACAGTCATTGATGATGACATCTTAATAGAGTATGCAGATGTTTTCGAAGGCCTCGGATACCTCAAAGACCCTTACCATATAGAGATTGACCCAGCAGCACAACCGGTGATACACCCACCTCACAAGGTACCTGTTACCCTAAGAGAGCCACTTAGACAGGAATTGAAAAGAATGGAGGAGAACGACATTCTGGCCCCAGTGAGTGAAGCGACAGATTGGGTGTCAAGTATGGTAACTGTGGTCAAGCCCAACAAGCTCAGAATATGCATCGATCCAAAAGATCTAAACAGAGCCATCAGGCGGCCTCACTATCCTCTCCCTACCATAGAAGAAGTTGCCACCAAACTTAGCAAAGCAAAGGTGTTCTCTGTACTAGATGCTAAAAGTGGGTTCTGGCAGGTCCCTCTAGATGAAGCCTCCAGCAAACTCACCAACTTTAACACTTCCTTCGGTCGTTTCCGTTGGCTGCGTATGCCCTTTGGCATCTCCTCAGCGCCTGACGAATTCCAGAAGAGAATGAATGATACCTTTGGAGATATCAAAGGTACGGCAGTGATTGCTGATGACCTTTTGTTGTACAGAGAATGAGACGACATGGAGACCGCCACCTCAGATCATGACAAGAACCTGAGAATCATCCTGGAAAGAGCCAAAGAGAGAAATCTCACCCTTAACAAAGACAAGGTCCACCTGAGACTGAAGTACCTTACATCGGCCATTTGCTTACAGCCGATGGACTGAAACCAGACCTAAAGAAAGTAGAGGCAATCGTGATGATGCCACAGCCCACTGATGTACAGGCAGTAAAGAGGTTTCTGGGAATGGTAAATTACCTCTCAAAGTTCTTGCCACATTTGTCCACAGTCACAGAACAACTGAGGCGACTAGAAGACAAGGATGTTGAATGGCACTGGGATGAAGTCCATGAAAGAGCCTTTACAAACATGAAGCGACTCATCACTAGTCATCCCGTGCTTCGCTACTATGATGTGTCCAAAGAGGTCACCCAACAATGTGACGCATCACAATCAGGCCTTGGAGCTGTTTTGTTGCAAGAGGGCCAGCCAGTCACATTCACGTCAAGGTCACTTACAACCACAGAGAAAAACTACGCCCAGATCGAGAAAGAACTGCTGGCGATTGTACATGCATGCAAACGGTTTGACAAGTACCTCTTTGGCCGAGAGGTCACCACAGAGACTGACGACAAGCCCCTGGAGGCTATCCTAAAGAAACCTC
>OZ026606.1:5464082-5489082 GCA_964020085.1 Micromussa lordhowensis | reverse complement strand
GCCAAATTGTAACAACCTGGTTTGTTTGTTCTGGCAAATTTTTTTCTTTGAAAACTTATTCCCCTGTGAATTGCCATCAGTCTCATAAGGTTTGTACTCTTTCCTTATAGCCAAGCAATGAAATGGACCGAAGCTCACGACATATTCTTCCTCAAAGAGATTCTTCAATTTCAACCTTGGCAGCACAAAAAAGGCACCGTCGAGAGGGGTGAAGCTTGGGGAAATCTTGCTTGCCACCTTGGAAGATCGATTGACCCAGTTTTTCGCGTAACGCAGTACATTACGCAGTACTGACGTGACAGATACCTGCTTCTTGAAAGGCGATTCAGGAAGAAAGTTTCTGAGGACGAAAAAGCATCCGGAACATCTCCCGAGCCAAGTGAAGAAGATGTGATGATGGAAGAAATAGTCTCCTTATTTGATGAGGCAGATAGGCTAAATGATTCCAAAAAGAAGAAAATACAAGAAGCTTCTCAAGCAGAAGAAATGCGAAATATGAGTCTGGAAACCTTTAAACAAAGTCAAGAGAGAAGCCAAGATGGCCAGCCAAAACAGAAGAAAAAGAAAAGAGCAAGTGGAGCAGACACCATGACATTCCTGAAAGAAAGAGTTGAAATTGAATCTTGGCAAAGGTTGGAGGAACTGGAGTTAAGGAAACAAGAACTACAAGTGGAGAAGGAGGCGAAAGAAGCTGAATTGAATTTGAGAGCTAAAGAACACAAGGAAAGAGTAGAGCAACAGCGGATTGCCACTCAATTGCAGCAACAGCAGCAGCAACAGCTACAGCATATGAATATGGCTTTATTGCAGCAGCAACAGCAGCAAACCGAGGCACTTGTGACCTTGCTACAAAAGTTTACAGGGAAATAGAACTATCTGGTAAAGTTCTTAAAACTTTACCCTTCAGAGAGCGTTTCATAGTTCTTTATTGTCAGTAAATGGTTTGTTTATTTTGCATTAACTAGACAATCAGTTTAAGTTATGTGATCGTTAAAAGTTGTTAAAGATGTAAAACTTCATCTTGGAAATTTAGAGGACACGTGAAGCTAAGGAAATTAGGAAGTTGTTGTTACATGATAAGGATCGTTTAATGTCGATCAAATTGTTTCTATTAAACAACAAACTGCTCATTAAACTACACTCTTTCTTTATTATAAGAGTTTTAAAAGAAAATCGAGGATGAAATTTGCAAAATTTAATAAGATATTTTAAGGATAGAAAAATTTCATCTTGCCGTTTTTGAATTATAAGCCCCTAAAGCTGTCAGGTGGTTTTAGCAGGTGATACTGCTGCTATGGTAACCTATTTTGTCATAAAAAATTATAACACATTCACCAATGATGGGGCAGATTTTTTTGTATGTTGATTGTAGCATCAACTGATTAAGAGTGGTTATAACGATCCATTAGAATTTAAGAGCAGGAAGCTTTTTTGAGCCACCTTAGCAATGTTCCTTTTATCACTGAAAGTAGTCCTGGACAGTTGGGGGAGAAATCTGGAAAAACGTTGAAGTAGGGGTGCCATACAAACATGCCCGAGCGTTGTGCATCAGAGCACATGTAATATACATTTTGCCAACGGCACTGAGACATATCTTTAAATTTTTCTTGAAATCCAAGAATTTAAAATAGTTCACAACATCGCCAAAAATCCACTCAACTGAAACTCTCACTTCACTCATTGACTTATTCCAAGACTTTTGAATGTTTGTTAACCGAGCACTGCGAAATGGACCCTGAAGTTGAGGTCGGAGGGGGTACGCTGGGTCACCATATACACATAAGGTGTCTCCGTGAGGGTTGAACGAAAGACGCTGAAGCTGGTTCAGCACTTGCGATTGTGCCAACATTGCGCTGTCGTGCCTTTTTCCTTCCACAGGGCCATAAAGGTTAGCAATTAGGCCGTTTGGTGTAGCGATAGATTGAAATTTAATTGAATGCACTTTCTTATGGCCATTGTACATTACACGTTGGTTTCTGCCTGGACGAGAGATGGGTCTTACAGTTCCCTCAATAAAACCCCAACAGTTTTGGAGCGCCGCCCCCTTCTCGTTGATAACTTCTGTGAATGTTTGCAAATGTGGGCGACTTAACCATGGCTGGTTTAAATCCAATAGCTAATGTCTCCAACTAGTGTAAATGGCATTCATCACAGCGTTTGAGATCGTACAAAGTTAAGGCTCCGGTCTCGCGAATCTTGGTATCAAATCCACATACCTGCAAGGGTAGGCAAACCTTTTCAGAAATACGCAAAATGCCTCTGCTCTGTCCACGTTCACACCATTGTAGCAGAGAAGTCGATCTGGAAGATTCAAAATCTCACTCATTTTGTATATATCGTTTTTGTAAAACCTGAACTCCATCTTGCATTCGTTGTCGGTCATCAGGTCAAGATCAAATCGTTCGTAGCTCCAATATGGAATATCAGGATTTTGGGGAGAATTGACATCATATAGAAGCAAGCATTCCGTAGCATCGATCATATTACAGGCAAAAGATAGAAGAATAGTGTCTCTTACTTTTGGCATGATATAATCAGCAAGAACTCAACAAAATTCACAAGTAAATAAACACATAACTTCACAAAGCTGGCAGTTTTCAAGTTCTTTTCGTAATGTAAACTTTTGGCGGGAACGCCGACGGCAACCGACGGACTCGACCCAGTCCCCTTACGTCGCCATCGCCATTTTCGTTGTCATATCGTAAGGTCTCTATTGTTTAATAGAAGAAGAGAGATATTCATATCAGTATCTATGGAGACTTGCAGTTCTAAGAGCATTGGACTTGGTGACAAAAGTCAGCTGCCCAGTCATCAACAGAGACTGGGTTGAACTGGAAGTTGCAGAAGTATTCCTTTTGTGTTTCTCACCTTTCATAGGAGACTTCAATGCACTTTCTCCCATGCGTTCGATGTCGATCACCTTGTTACTTGAAAACAAAGGGACATAAAAAATTTATTGATGAAAACATAGCCAAATGTTGCCCCTTAAAACAAAAGAATATGGCGGACCACCCCATGCGGAGGCCTCACCAAATGTTTTCAGTATCATCAGAAGCTTGTAAATGGATTTTGGTAGTACTGGCATGCAGAGGATCTGAAATCTCTGTCACTTCTCAAGAAATGGTATAAGATTGGTCGTGAAATCCAAAGGTGACTTAGTCCTTGTGAGCAAGGATCGCGTAGCAAAAGGTCAGTGGTCACATGCACAACTGGAAGACACCCACACAAGCTGCAATGGTCTTGTCGGGTCCGTTACCCTGCAGACCTCATCTGGAAGTCTTACCCGTTGTCCAGTGCAGCGGCTACACCTGCTGGAAGCCTGTGATGTTAACTTAGCTGCTGAACTTAGTTGAACTTTATAAGACCTTAGTTTTAGTTGAACTTTTATGAACACATGATTGCTCATCACAGTTATACACACAACTTAAGCAGTTGTGAAATTGAAGCCTGAATTTTATTAAGGCCTGAACAGGATTGGGACCCATGACCTCTGCGACACCGGTGCAGTGCTCTACCAACTGAGCTATCTAGACATTTGGGAGCTAATCACATTGTGAGTTTGTAATATACCTGTAGAAGGTAAAGAATGCAAATGAATATACAAAATATCATATATTTGAGCTGGGGAGAAAGATATCCCTGATCGTCGCAGTTATACATACAACTTAAGCAGTTGTGTTAGAGGCATATACCTTGATGCATATACCTTGATGATGTAGCGCTAACATCCTCCTCAAAAGAGTTGAGTGTCATTTTCCTCCTCATGAAATTATTTTTCAGTTTTTTCTTCTGGTTCGTCAATGATTTCATCTGTTACACATTGAAAATAACTCAAGATTTTCCTCTTGGACATTGTTCCAAAGAAATATAGATGTAGAAGATCACTTCGGTCAAAAAATGAAACGAGCTGTCAACATATGCAAATCCTGCCAAAGCCAGTCACATGTGAATGATGCAAGTCTCATTCTACTTCCAAATATGGTAAAAGTGATCCTCACTTGATTATTCAGCTTTTACAAGATGGTAGAGTGTGCAATAATTCGGCGAATAATTGTATACATTATCTAGTAGAACAATGGGACTTCATAACAATATTGCAGAGTTATTTGGGGAAACACTTTTGGCATCTGCTATATTCAAGTACTTTGAAAATATGGGCATACCAAAACCATGGATGAAACTGTATAGTGTGACAACATTCGACGCTTACAGCTTCTACGTATGTGACAGGTTTCGAATGTTGTTCAAGGAGTGAAGCGCGACACAATAGTGCCTTTAAAAGGAATTTATAAGGTGCTGATCAACAATTTTGATATGAAAATGTGAAATGCTAGCCGAGAAAAAAATTATTTAGAAGAAATCGGCTCCACAAATACTTGTGATCGTAGTATTGAAAGACTAGAGGGACTAGTAAGGAAGTGGCAGCGAGAACCAGACATGATTGACAAGTACAATGAGATTATCCAAGAACAGCTAAAAGAGGGGATAGTCGAGAGAGTGGTAGAGGAACCCAATGAGAGAGTGTTCTACATCCCTCACAAACCCGTGAGAAGGGAAACAGCAACGACAAAACTCAGAATTGTATTTGACGCATCGGCCTAGCCAAGTGAAGAGAGTCCTTCGTTAAATGAGTGTTTGGAGACGGGCCCCCTCTACAGAACCTGTTGTGGAATGTGCTTGTGCGTAATCGCCTCCAGCCAATCGCCTTAACAGCAGACATCAAACAAGCGTTCCTCCAAGTACGCATTAGAGCTGAGGACAGGGATGTCTTACGGTTCCACTGGATTAAGAACAAGGACCCTTCCACAATTGAGGTGCTGAGATTTATGCGAGCGCTCTTTGGGTTGGTCCAATCACCATTCTTATTGGCGGGAACATTGAAATTGCACTTGGAAAACTTAAGGGAGAGGTACCCCGTAGAGGTTGAAGAGATTTTGAGAAGTCTATATGTCGATGACATCATCACAGGGGGCAGCACAAAAGATGAGGTCCAGGACCTGAAGAAGACGATAGCAACAGTGTTTGGTGAGACCAAGTTTACCATGCACAAGTGGAACTCTAACGATCCTCAGCTAGAGAGTGAGAATGTTGTTCCTGTTGATGAGCAGCAGAGTTATGCAAAACAGCAGTTAGGAGTTAATGAAGGTGAAACCAAGATGTTGGGACTCCCGTGGAACAAGAGGAAGGACTTAATCGCTGTGATTTTCCCTGAAGAACCTGTCAATGTCACAAAGAGAGGAATTTTACAATTCTTAGCCGCAGTGTATAACCCGCTTAGGATTGCTTCGCCTACAATGCTCATGGGGAAGCTTCTGTATCCGAAAGTATGTGAGAGTCGTCTTCCATGGGATGAGAAGGTATCGAACAGAATGGGACAGGAGTGGTTGAAGTTTGTGAGGAGCCTTCCCAACAAGGTTGAAGTATCACAGAGCCTAGCAAGGTTCAGGGAGCTTGTTGAAGGAGTTGTGTTACACGCTTTCGATGACACAAGTGGTTCTGGGATTTCATCAGCAGTCTTTGTAGTGATCACTCAAGCCTCTGGAGTGAGCAAGGGATTGATAGCAGCAAGGTCAAGGTTAGCAAAGAAGAATCTCACAATCCCAAGGTTAGAGCTGGTCGCAGCACACATGGCAGCTAATCTGGTGGACAATGTAAGAACAGCACTCGAAGGATTCCCGAGTACATCAGTTCATGGGTGGAGAGATAGTTCTGTCACACTCCATTGGATCAAGGGAGGAGGATCCTACAAGCAGTTTGTGACCAACAGAGCGCAAGATCAGTTCCAAGGATTTCATTGAATGGAGACATGTTAACACCAATCACAACCCAGCAGACATAGGGAGCAGAGGCTGTAATACCGACCAGTTGACTGGCATGTGGCTGTCCGGACCAGAATGGCTGCCCAATCCAGAGAAATGGCCAAGAGACATAGTGACCAAACCTAACAAGGCAACAGATGCCGAGGCCAAACGCACTAAAGAGGTTTTTGCTGTAGAGGTGGATACAAGAGATGATTTCAATGAAATGCTTGAGAAACATACTTTCTGGCGAGTGATCAGAATCAGTGCATGGATCATGCGATTCCTTCAGAACTGCCAAAGCAAGAAATTAAATAGAGTTACTAGTCCTTTGACAACAGCGGAAACTGAGAAGCAGGTCAAATGGTGGATAAAGTATGAGCAAGAGCAATACAGTGTGACAGAGAAATTCCTGGAAGACCAACAAAGACTCAATCTCCAGAAGAATGATGAGGGGATCTATGTGTATAGAGGAAGGATTCAAGGACATTACCCTGTGTATCTGCCGCCCAGAGTAAGCCTATCACAGAAAATAGTACAAGACGCCCACCTCTTGACTCTTCACGAGGGAGTTGGGTCAACTATGGCGCATGTTAGACGAGAGTATTGGATACCACGCCTCCAACAGCTAGCAAAGAATGTGATCAACCACTGTTTTGGGTGTAAGAAATTCCATGTCACGAGGTTTTGTATTATGGTGTTTCGTTGATTTTCACTCATTTTGAATTAAATACCGGTACTATATTGAAGTAGTGAATGTGGCAGTTTTTCTTTTCATGCCAATGTTTGTAACTTGATACTTTTGTTTTCCTGGCAAAGGCATGTACAATGTAACATGAAACCCTTGTTTTCTCAAAAACACAGAAGATGTGCTTGTATTTTTTTCACAACCTGAGATAAATGGAAGTTGAATGTCGGATGAAGGAATGGAAGAGGAACAATTTGTCTCATTTAACACGCAAATTTTCTCTTCGACAGATAAACAAGAGCTAATCTAATTACCAAATTTTCACGAACAGCATGTGCTGCGGTGTAACAATAAAACCACTAGAATTTTATACACACTGTAGATTTATGTAGTGCTCACAAGTACCTATCCCATTCCACCCCCATTACTGCAAGGCTAATTAATTAATTGAAATTAATTAGTTATCAAAAAACACTCAAGTTTACATCTTAGTGCCTAAGTGCCTAAGTGCCTTATTGCCAAAGCACTTAAGCAGATGTCAACTCCCAAACCATCACAATAGTGCACTCTGCACTACAAATGATCCTTATACAGTATTACAAACCTGGTTATTGATGAGAGAGTAATGACAAATTGAATGATGGGTTCCAAACCGACCAACAGCTTCTTTTGCTAATTCCTCCAGGTTTATTTGATCAAAGGGTAAGAGATCTTTCTCTATTTGCGAGTACTTCTCTGGACAATTCATAACTTCTTTCCATCTGTTTCCATCCCATTCAGGGCAATAGCAAGTCTCATGGTACACACCTCCTGCAAAATAAGCAGTTGTCTGTCACAACCTGCAACTGATTTTATTGAAATGAATGTTTTGGTCATTCTCCCAGATTCACTCACAGATAATTTCCTACAACAAAAAAATCATTCTTCAATAAATAAAGCTACAACATCACTCAACAGTAGATTGAATGTTGTCTTTTGTTTTTAAAGATAGGTACTTGAATTGCTTACATTGGTTATAAATAAATGCTTCGAATAAACGCCGCAATGTCAAGAAAGATGGCGCCGTTTATTTGAGGGTGGCCAAGTTATGAAAAATTTAGCAAGGAAACCTAAAACGCGCATTTTCTGAGATTTTGCGAAGGGGGGGACCAAGGGATTTTTTCCTGTTATAGCACTTCAATTTCATACTAATTAGCACTTGACGCGATTTCCGCTGTTGTTTTTTTAAGCCCCTCCCCAACAAGCAGTCCGTTGAAGATTGAGTGATCGAGCGAGGTTCAACTAGAAAGATAAATAAAAATACATGTGAAGAAAAGGATGAGCGATAGTAAAAACACAGGACAGAATATAGACTTACAAATGTTTCCTGACTGTAGCGATGACGGTGAAGCTAGGTAGAGTTTTGATCCACAAACAATGAAATTGAAACTAGCAACGTGATGGAAAAAAAACTCGCGAGCTAGGAAACCGTTAGAGTTTAAATAGACCTAATTTGCATGCATAAATGCAAGCTAAAATAAAAATCCGCACATGGAATCCTGCATCCTGGCCCCTAAATGCACTACATAAGCATTTACATCAGCCTATAAAGGATTACAATGCAATGTTAACATTAATTGTTCCTTCATAGAGTGTCCCTAGATTGATAGCCAAGTTCCACAATTAAGCCTCCTCCGCAACTTCTGCGGATTCCTCATCTGGTAGAAGGTTTGTCCCTTAAGGATATCTTAAAACCAAAGATGTCTGTCTCAACATCCTATCGGGTTCCTAGAGCACGTTCACAAGGCAATTGGCCGCGTCAATGATCCTTCTCCGAGATTGCTCTCTCTGCCCTAGGTACAGACTCGCTGACCCTTCTGGAGTTAGAAATCCATTTGGTTAACCGAAATCCCCCTTGGAAAGTAGTGCGCAAAGTTCTGTTACCAGTCATATTAGGCGAGTTCATACTAGGTACATAAGTAGGCCTTAAGTATGCCTTAAGTATACTTGGAGTGTGAACGGGGTTTATTTTGGTTCAAGTACCTTACTTTGTAACCTTGGAAACCACCTATCTTCAAAAAAGCCGAAGTATGCTCTCAAGTCTAGTTTTACCGTGCTCGAAAGCGATAACATGTCAATCAACTAAACAGCGGAAAAATTTTAGTGCATGCAAACCTTCTTGCGAAGCAAAAACGAGATGGATCACAACGGAAGCTGACATTGTTTCCTCTCTAGAATATCGGGTAGAAGATGACGATTCTGTGGACATAAGCCTTATATAAGTGCAGTTTTATCTATTTATTAAACCAGTTTAAGAGCGCCTTTTTGTTTTACTAGTAGCGTTTTACTATGCTAAAATCCTAATAGCTCTTTATCACAAACAAGCTTTCTATTCAATAGCAACAACGTAAACTAACGATTTGCCGGAGCGGTACAGATTAACCAGCAACAAATGCCACAAATGCATTTTAGTGGACAGCCACTCTTTCCTTTTCCACCTAACAGCCAGACCTTCTACTGTCCTGCTGTGTTTCAGCCGCCGAGCAGCAGTCCACCACAATGCAACTCTCCAGTAATAACACAAACCCTGTCGCCAAGTCCTGGGACTTCAGGGAGCTCGAGCCGGGCCACCAAAACCAGTTCAGAGGGAAAAAAGAAATCAAAGGCTTATGACTGGACAGAAGAAGAAACTTGTGATACGCTTGAACTATGGGGGCTGAAGTACGACAAGCTCCACAGTGCGTCCAACAAGGACAGGGTGAAGATATGGAACGATCTTTTCGTTGCATACAAGGAAAAGTACCTAGGCAGCGAAAGAATTTTATCCCAGGTAAAGAAACGTATCCAGAATCTCGAATACGAGTACAAGAATTTAAAGCAACGGTCCCAGTCGACCGGTGAAGCAGGGTTTAGGAAAATCAAAGAGGGGTTTCCGTACTCTGATTTTTTAGATGAATAAAAATAAAATGGCTATCGAAGGATCTTCTGTGTTTGCCTCCGAAGATAGCAGCAATACTTCACCCTCGCCTCAATTGCAAGAAAGCGGTAACGACAAAGAGGAAAACCTAGACGATGACTTACAAGCCACGACAAGAATGAAATGAAAGGCAACTGATAAGTCAGCAAAATCTGCCCGCAAAGGAAAGAAGAGACGCGATGAGCAGAAAACGAGTGGCACACAAGTTTTCTTCAGCTCATGGAACGAAGCTTAAAGCAAGATAGCACACGATTTGAATGTTCCACAGAAATGCTTCGAGAATCGCAGAGGAATCAGATAGAGCAAACAAATGCAATCCTCGCAGGATTTAAAGACATTTTCAAAGATTTGGTATCAAAGTAGATCAATGCATGTATTCGATGTGTCTATTGCCGGTAATTCTTGTTATATAATAATTGATATAATAGTTACTGTTCAATTGTTATGTTGTTGCTTTCATTGGCAAGTTTATTATTGAAAAAACTTGAAGCTGTTTTTGTACGACATTTTTTGCTACACAAAGCGATCAACAGCAAATAAAACCTACAGTTGGAAAATGTGGTCTTACAAGTTATCCCACACAAAGTCTTTTAGAGCATCCCTTACATCAGTGCCAGTTTCAAATACAATTCTGTCTTCATCTTCATCGTCTAAGTCATCTTCAGAGTCACAGTCATCATCACACAAGTCACCCCTCTCAATACAGATGATATGCAAAACGCATGATGCAACAACAGTTTTCGTTAACGTTGATGTTTTCTGCTCAATTTTTTTCATAACTATTCGCCACTGTGATTTTAACATGCCAAATGCACGCTTCACTACACATCGTAGTACACTGAGTTTTTTGTTAAATTTTCTTTGTTCAGGAGTTAAGCGTCCCCTGTGTGGGTAAGGTTTCATAAGCCAGCTGGTAAGGGGATATGCACTGTCTCCAGCGAGAAGAGGGCCAATTTCTACTCCGTTGATATCTCTAGTCGGACCAGAAAGAATTTCTTCACTTTGTGCCATATCATATAGTCCACTTAATCTAAGAACACAAGCATCATGTATGCTTCCCAGATAGCCAATGGTAGCATTAATAAATTTTAGGCTAGAATCAACTATGCCTTGAAGTATCACACTGTAATGCTGCTTACGATTATCATAATCCTCGTGATTTCATGGTGGAGCATTTATCTCTATGTGGCAACCATCTATGGCTCCCACAATTTGAGGTATGCCATACGTCTCTTCAAACTCGTCAACCTTATCTGTAATTTCCTGCCTTGTCAAGGGAAATTTTATGAATCGATCCTTCATTCGAAGAAGAGCTCGCTCGAATTCACTGCAGATATTTTTTCACTGTTGACTTTCCATATCCAAATTGTAACCAACAGCTTCTATAACTGTTACCGGTTGCAAGTCTCCATAATGCTAAGCCAACCCTTTCTTCTACGCTAATCGACGCTCGCATCCTCGTCTGTTGTTTTTGAAGATCTGCTGTTACAAGGTGACAAAAGTTTTCAAATGTTTTATGAGTGACACGAAAATGTTCCTTCCAAAGAAAATGCAGTGCTGGATTAGCTATTAGAAGGCCAAACCAGTTCTGTGGTCGAGGCCACACCCAAGCTCTTCTTCTCAGTTGTGGTCTTTGTTGCTGTGAAAGTCCTGCCATACACATAAGCAACATCTGACGATTTCTCCTGCTAATTCTAAAGGCTTCCTACATCAAGGCAAAGGAATACATTTGTTGAAGCGCGAAAGATCGCTGTCACAAGAGTAGGGAAGTAAAAATCAAAATAAGGCAAGCTATTCGAACGTTTTGAGGTCGCATGGTGAAAGTTTGAATGTCTTATTTGCTTTGGCGGGTTTTGCCGCGTAGTTCAATTGACTTGCGACCCCCCAAGTAGCATACTTTACAATTTAGTATGAATGCTTATCTTTAAAAGTGAGCATTGGCCGTCTCAAGTTCACTTGAGTTTTTATGGCACTTAAGGCCTACTTGGGCCCTAGTGTGAACTCACTCATTGCCTTGGTTTTGCCTTTGATGGACTTCAAACAATCGTCCACATAGAAATTGTGCCTTAGAGTTCTCACTGCCTCTTCGCTGAACATTTCGTGATTATCATTTCGTGATTATCATCAGCCGTCCATCTTCTGGATCTTTGTTGAAATCATTTCCTGGCCACCACAGAAAGCAGAGGGCACCACAATCCTTAGGGCTGACATGCACCTGGTGGAACATTCCTTCGATGTCACCCATTATAGCAATGGGCTCTTCACAAAAGCGAATCAGAACTCCCCCCAAGTTGTGGGTCTGGACCCTGCAGTAGCTGAGAGTTAAGGGACACCCCGTTGCATCACACGGCACAGTCAAACACTACACAAACTTTGTCTGGCTTGTTTGGGTTCACGACAGGACGGTGAGGTAAGTACCACCCTACACCGGCCGTGTGTTCCAATGGAGTCTTGGGAACCATCTGAGTGTGCCTGTTCTCAAAAAGGCTGTCTATGAATGCTGAATACTTCGAACACAGGTCTGGGTTCTTAAGCAATCTTCTACACAGTAACTTCAAACAGTGTTCTGCTTGATTGTTTGGTAAACAGGGCACATTGTCTTTCCAGGGTAAGTCTATCTGGTAGTGACCCTCCTTCAAACAGATCGACTCCTTCATGATGGATAGTGTATGCTTGTCTTCTTTGGACATTGCTAGCTCGTTGACGCATATGGAATCCAAGAACTCCTAGTTACAGAACGTGTGAAACTGCTGGCCAAGTTCCTTGTCAGCCTTTACAAAGTTGCACACTGGCTGTGGCTGGCTGATTCTCACCAAGGATCCATTTACCGTCCAACCAAATATATGTCGATTTGCAAATCGGCCTTGGCCTTGACTAATACAGGTTTCATGAGGCTCCAGGGCCTTTGGAATGTCACATCCAATAAGCAAGCCAATATCTGAATTAATCGCTTGGATTCGAAGATCTCTGAGGTAAGGGAGGCTCATCACATCCTCTTGAGTCGGAATACTGTCATTACTCACGGGTAGGCTTGGTACAGAAAACACGGACGAGAGTTCAAGAAAGTAATTCTCATCCAGATGAGATACTTCCAGACTGAAGAGATTGCACCTTGTCATACAGTTCTGCTTGCCGAGCCTGGTAAGCGAAAGCCGCGTCTTCTCACCTTCGATGCCCAAAGTCTCCACGAGCTTGTTAGAACAGAATGTGGTATTGGAGTCGCTATCAAGAAAGGCCTAGGTTACAGTTGATCTATTTGATCCTTTGGCTTTGACCCTTACAGGAACTATCTGTAAGGCAGTAGCTGACCTGCCGGCCCCGATTGAGGCACACTAACCATCGGCACTGATAAAGCTGTTTTGGGCATTGCCCACAGCATTATCATCTGGCACTGAACTTCATGCTCATTAGTATTCTCACGAGGTGATGTCTCCTCAGGTTCTCGTACATTTCTCTGTGGGTGGAGGTAGCACCTCTTCTATTTGGTGACCCTTTGGAATCCTTTCTGCTAATCCTTGGATCCAAACACCGGATGGGTCATTCCACAGACTTTTGCGTCCACAAATTTTGCCAAGTCATGGAATGTGATCTCTCTCTGCTCATTATTCGTAATGTCATCTGCCTTGTCGCTCCAACTTCGTCTCAATATATGAGGCAGCCTTCTCACAATTTTCAGGGTTGTCAACTTTGTTGAGGTAACCAACGTCTTGCAAAGTGTTCTTACAATTTGTAAGTGCAATTGAAACCTTCTGGAGAGCGTTACAATCTTCATTCCTTATGGGTGGCCCGTTTATCAAACGTTCTACCAGAGCAATTGCGATTTTGTATCCTTGTCTGTACCTTTGCTTCAAAAGACAGCATGCTTCAATGTATCCCCTTTCTGGTTCCATCGCTAGACAGCGTTTTATTAAATCGTGGACATCTCCACAAGTGTACTGCACAAGTAGTGTAGGCGCATCTTGCTGTCAGCGGTCTTGGCCTCAATGAGATTCGTAAATGACTGCACTTGGTAATGTGAGTGACAAGGAAAGCTTGTTTTGCTGGGCAAGTACATGTAATTCCTTCAATTGATGGTCGCGAGGTAAAGAAGTCTCTTGTTATGCCTCTGCTGCTTTCTCTGGATATCTATTAGTTCTTGTAAGAATCTCTCTCCGGTAGATGAGTCATGCGATGATGGACTTTCTTTTATACTGTCTTCAAGATGACTGGCAAGGCGAACATCTTCATAGTATTTGTTCTCTAAAGGCTTGGTTTCCTGTGGAGAAAATGGCTGTTGATCCAGTGGAACAGGGAGCACATGAGTAGGATTTCCAGATGGCTGTTTGATGCTGGCAGGTTCTAGCTGTTTATGGAGGGTTGCAGCATCTGCTTGTAGAGCTACCCATTTTCGCAGCAGCAGCCAATCTTGGGCTACACATGAGTCAGAGCTACCACCCGATTTCCGAGATGACGCGTGGGACTCCCATGATCGCGTGTGTGTGCTCGAACCAACATTGCTAATTGAATCTTCAGGCAGCACTTCACTTTCGTAATTCTCAGCACTGGCCCTTGCGATAAACTGGTCTAATGTCTCTTGAAAATTAGCAATCCCTCATAATAATCTTGAGAGTCTTGAATTTCATCTTCATCACTTAACATTGAGTGATAATTTGCATGAGCAGTTTTGAAAGCATGCATTGTCTTGTTAAATTCTTGAGCCTTCGATAAAAGTTCCTCCACCGAAGGCGATTGTGACATACACAAAATGATTTCAGTAATTTTCTTTGTAACGTTACCCTATGCCGCTCGTCTGCTTCTACGAAGAGGGAGTAAATTTTTATTCTGAATACCCTGTTAATCAAGTGTCACGTTCGGTAGAACTTGGTGACTCGTAGCTTAGCCATTGGTTTCTGCTTCCATTGTCGAGTTGAACAGCGATCGACGATTAGGAAATGCAATCAACCTCCTGAACCATTTTCGAACAATGTAGCTTACAGATCTTGTTGACGCTACGTCTAGAAATTCGAACTCACACCCTGCTGAGTAAGACTCGAGGAGTCCATTGAAGATTGAGTGATCGAGCGAGGTTCGACTAGCAAGATATATAAAAATACACATGGAAAAAAAGGCCGAGCGATAGTGAAAACACAGGACAGAATATAGACTTACAAATGTTTCCCGACTGTAGCGATGACAGTGAAGCTAGGTAGAGTTTTGATCCGCAAACAATGAAATTGAAACTATTGATAACAAGATGAAAAAAAGACTTGTGAGCTAGGAAACCGTTAGAGTTCAAATAGACCTAATTTGCTAAAATAGCTTAAATAAAAATTCGCACATGGATTCCTACACAGATTGGTGTGTAGATGTGCTTGAGGAACAACACCACATTGAATGCAAAATAAAAGAAAATACTTTACTAACATTACTCAACTGATTTGAAAGCAGCTGGTAAAAGAAAACAGACGAGCGTATTTACAAACAATATTTTCCCCGTCTTTAACTCTTCAATGAAAAGCAGCGTAACGGAACAGATGTGTGTGTGGACGTGCTTGAAGAAAGAACACCACATTCAATGCAAAATAAAAGAAAATACTATACTAACATTACCCAACTGATTTAAAAGCAGCTGGTTCAATGTTCAAAATGTACTCAAAGTAAAAGAAAACAGACAATTGAACAAACAAATGGGAAAACATCTCTGTCAGTATTCCTGAAAAATTTGCTTTAGCCCTTTTTTGGGAGTGATGTTTTTTTGCCAATGTGAAAGCATTCTTGAATATCTTGAACAAACATATATAATGGGGGTTCTTGGGAAGTTTTATTTTTCCAAATCTCGGCTACTAGAGTCTGGAAAATAAAAGTGCCCAAGAACCCCTCTTATATACAGGGCTTCCGGAAATATGCTCTGAGCGCATAATTCGCATGATTCCGAAAAAACGCATAATGGCGCATAACATTGGAAAATTTCGAAAAATCTATTTATCAGCTCTGCTTTTTTATACTATGAGAGATGCATGGAATATTAATTTTTTCCCATAAATATGGTACATTTTCGCAGGAAATAGCCACCACTTCATTGCAAAAAGTGTTCAACTAAACAAAGCATTCCAGGCATTCTACGCTGCTGGCCATTTGGGGCATGTGCTCTAGTTTTTAGATAACATGCGCCATGATTAGAAGAAAAAAAACAATGACCAATGGAACCAATGGAAAAAAAGCACCCGCCTGGATTTGGCGGCAAAACAACTTTCTCTTTCGTGTTTTCGCTGTTTTCACTTTGAGAATGGATAAGTTTCTGATAAAACCAAAGAAAAAGCCATGAAGCATTACACAACAAAGGTGACCTAATCAATATCCCGGGAAGTTCCATGCAGATGACAATCTCCTATTTTGTTCAACTTGTAATGTTGTCATAGATCACCACCGAAAGTCAGTTCTTGACAATCACCTTTCAGCTGTTTTACACATCAAGCAAATGAATGAATCCTCTTCGAAGCAAGCGAAACAACAGACATTGAAGACTTCTTTCATGTGCAAAACTCCAGCATAGGAAGAGAAAGTGAAAGTCTGCCATGAGTGGATAAGGGCGTGTGCTGCTGCAAACATACCGCTAAACAAATCAGAAAATCCTATAATGTGTAAATTTCTTGTCTCCTGTGTAGTCAATGGTGGCGTGATCCCTAAGGGCACACAGCTTCGGGACCACTTATAAGATGTTTATGAGTTGGAAAAGGAAGAACTTAAGCAGAAAATAAAAGAGGCAAATGTCGCTATCATGGAAGACGAGCTTTGTGACGACAATGGTTGTTGTGTAATAGATGTTATGGCGACCATTCTGAACTTCGACAAGCTTTCTACCAGTAACAGAAACATTGCCTACCTGTTAGATACGCACTTTGTAACAGAAACAAATAACAAAACTGCGTCCCAAGCAGTTGTTAAGACTATCAATGACTATGGAATAGACTTTGATCGTGTCCTGATTACTGACAATGCTAGTTACATGAAAAAGGCTTTCAGAGAAACTCTTTCATGTTTGTTCTCGAGTTGTGTCCATATCACCTGCCACAGCCACATCATAACTCTAGTGGCCAGTAATTTTAAGTGACACCTCAGCTTTGTCACAGAGTTCGCCAAGTGCATGAGAAATTTATGTTTTATTCCAAGTGGATGCAAAGCTCGTTTCCTGAAATACATGAATGACTGTGCAGGTGATCTCCTTGGCAAAGCTACTATGCCTCCCAATCCATCAACGAAGAGCTGGTCAGCATGGTTTGACTCGGCTGTGTACCACGCGAAGCACTTTAACATCTATGAGGATTTCATCATCCGAAGGGGATTAAACAATGTGGTAGAAATGCTGCAAGTGCCTTGTTGTTGCGGCTTGAGGAATTGTATGGAGATGACACATTCATGAAGATGCTGCACACCCAGCTCAGGGTTGTTACTTAGGTGTACACTGGCCCAACATTAATGCATCTAATGGACTATTTCCAACAGAAAAACCCTCATGTAACACAGTCAAACAACAAAATGGAGAGTCTCCTATGCATCCTTGACTTGAATTCTTTACTAAATGAAGATGAGTTGGACTTCTGCTTCCAAGGCACATCAATGTCATTTACCAGCGACGAGAAGTCTGACGTTGCTCACACTGTCAGGTGAATAACATTTGCATGCACACATCCTGTGAAAACAAAGCTCACAAGCTCCTTTCTTTTCATTTTTTTTAATAAGGAAAATCATTGCTGCAAAGCCACCAGGCACTGGAAACTTCTAGTAATAAATTACAACATTCTCAACGGGAAGCGAATGTCAATGGCAACAAGTACCCTCACTCAAGACATACCATTTCCTGAATTGGAATCTGCAAGTTAAGTCTACAGTTAGAGAAGAGATATGTTTCCATTTTCAGCTATTATTAGAAGTCTGTTTACTATTTTCTATCAAGGGTGTAAATAATTATTAATAATTATTGTATTGTAGGTGGTATCCGAATGAACTCCAACTACTCCACTTTCTTGTGACTCACTTACAAAGTCGATCAACAAAGACCCAAGACCAAAGAGTCCAGTTCCTACAGATTCTACAGTCTCTGTTCCTACGTCCAGCAGTCCAGCAGCCCCGCCTATCAAAATCCTTCTGGGTCTTCCAGAAGTTCAATGCATACATCAAACAAGTCAGTAGCCAGTCCAGGTGACCCAGTTCATTTCTTGCCAGTATCTGTTTTTTCAAACCAGCTACAAAGTTATCAAAACAGGCAGATCCATAATGGAAACCGCCAAACAATCCATAAACAGAAAGGGCTACCTGCGAAACGCAGTGTAGGGAAACGGTTTTGTTTTAACCTGGGGAAATCCGCGAACCCCATAAAACCTATGAAAGACTCCCTCGCCAGTTTCCTTATCCGTGAAGGTCCCATCACTAAACAAACCTCAAATACAGTGTGGCATTGACAAGGATACGTCAGCTAAATTTGAGAAAACAGAAGCCAATGAATTTCCAGCCCACCCAAAAGCAATAGTCAATGCCATGGTTGATGGTTCAGTAAAGTTTGGAGGAAGCCCACTTATTGCTAATAACGATTTGAGAATTTTTATTTATGAACAATCTCCTTTTCAAAATAGGATATATTGCCAATCCCAATTGTACATTTTGTAATGAAGCTCTTGAGACTATTCACCATTTCTTGTTTTATTGCGCTATTTTGCAAGCCTTTTGGAATGATGTAATTTATAACATTTTGAGTAAATTAAGTAGTTGCAGATACCCATTACTAAGTGATGTTATCGTTGGTTTTTTGAGGAAGGAGCTGGATCTGAAAAATTATGTCTTACTTTTAGGAAAAATTTATTTATGGGATTGTAAACGCAATGACAATAAGCCATCAATTACGCATTTTATCCAAATTTAAAAAAAAAAGTTTGACACAGAAAAGCTTATCGCAAGAAAACAAAGAATCGATCTTTTGAAAAAAAATGGCATCTTTATGAAAGACATATTTTGTATCTTTAATGTTCAATTGTAATACCTTTTCCTTGCTGTTGTCATTGTTTTTGTTTTGTAGGTTTTGTTTTTATGTGGTGTATCTCTTTTAAAGCTTTTTTCTATTCCCAAGGCATTTTATATTCTGTTAAAAAAAATGAAAATTATGGGTAACCGTATCGTAATGTAAATATGGTAATGTAGTCTGCCCTAGTTAAATTCGAAATAACATTTAAATTGTGGTATTATGATCTATATTTTGCTGTATTTGTCTTTGTTAGTACTATATATATATTTTTGTAATATATTATTTTGTATTTGTTCTGAAAATCAATAAATGACTACATTGTCAAAAAAAAACATCAACATAGTTCATAGAATGAACACAAAATCCAAGAACCAACCCCGATCCATACACCGGAACGGCCTGGATTCGAGAACATGGAAACGAGGTTGGAAATGCCTTGGAAAAGTCAACAACTAAGAAATCATTGCGTTGTCCAGCTCTTTGTTGGCAGAAAGCACATTATTCTCACTGAGAACAACATACCCGGTGCTTCCTTGGCTGGGAGAAATCTCTCATCTTTAAAGAATAAAGAACTGAAGTTCTGGTTAAGATATCGCAGTGATTCACTAAAAGGACTCAAGATGAAAGCGTCCCTTGAGCATACGCAACTATTTCAACATCTTGCTGTGAAAATCTTACATTGATAATCTTTGCTTTTATCATAGAGTCCAAGAATATATCAAGTCTGGTTGAGATAAAATGGTAGTCGATCCAGATCCAGATGAAATTTACACCAAAAGGAAGACTAGGCTTTCAAAACTGCTGACCAAACACTCCCCTCATACTTCAACCCTGAAATATCCAAGTGATAGCTGGGAAAATCACTGGAAAGGATGCCTCCATTTACGAGGGCAGAAATGAACCAGCATATAGAAAGGTCTGGAAAAAGAGTGGGAGCTACCGATCATCATTCCATTCCCACAAACTCGAGGAAGGCGAAGACATTTTTAAAGGACGAGTACCTTAAAGATGTAGAAGCAAACTGTGACCAAAGGTACTTCTACCTGCGAGCAAAATGTAATCATAGCTTCAGGAAGAAAGATGCTCCTCCCTGTCTTCGATTTGCGCTTTGCATCGTTTCAGGTCAAGTTATGCATGCCAACTGTTCATGTAAAGCTCGAAATGTGGGTTATTGCAACTATCTTCTTGCCTTAATGCTTAAAGCATGTAAGTTTAGCTTGTATGACAGCAAGAAAACTGATGACCTGAACCAGGAAAGTGCAAACAGCCTGATTTAGCATGCACTTCACAGCTTCAATGTTGGCATGCTAAAGGCTGAGTTGACAACATTCATCCTCAACTAGTAATGGAAGTGACTGTTTCCAAAAAAAAGTTGGATGAAACAAAAACGACAGAAGGAGTAAAGTCTCTGCTGTATGAAGCTAGGATGAATCCTAGCCATGGCCTCCAGGCAGAAGTGGAACTGAAGAAGACCCTTCAAGGTATAAACCCACAGTTTAATTTATCATTAATGGCTTCAGAAAATTTATCACCAGCATTATTTTGTGCAAACCAAAAGTTGGTCAGAGCCAGACAGGGTCATTCTGTAGCTATCAACTAACTCATACAGAAGCAAATATTAGTGCCACCATTGGCATTGCCTTAATACCTCGATTAAACAACTCTCCACCAACAAAACTGACCTACCCCAGATTTCCTTTATCTGCAATGGATACATTTGTTATTCCTGATAACCTAAATGATGCCAAGAAAACACTTCTATTACCAGCATCGAATCTGCCACAAGGGAGCAATCAAATTCTGAACACTGGAAGAATGAGCATAAATATAGATTCACAGCTTCAAGATTTCACCTAATAAGTAAGAGTCAAAGAAACCACAACAAGTTTGCAGCGGAGCTCATTAACCCAAAGCCTTTCTCTTCTAGTCATGTTGAGCAGGGACTGAAAAATGAACCAAGCGCACTAAGGGAATACAAAAAATAAAGTGTCACTTTGGACTTGCCGAGGTTAAATGTCCAGAAACTACATACCATTTAACCCCTTTGGAGGCTTGCGAAGATCCTACATTCTGCTGTGGAGCTGTCAATGGCCAATGCAAACTCAAAAGAGATCATGCTTAGTTTCCCCAAGTACAGGGCCAGATGGGTGTAACTGGAGCATCCTGTTGTGATTTCATTGTATACACCAAGACAGGGTTCGACATCACCGCTAGCCCGAGGCTAGTCAAAATTATGTCGGGCTAGTAAAAAACCACGTTTGATAGCCCGCTGGCTAGTAGAAAAATGGAAATAAATTAAATAAATTAGGGGTTTCCACTTTGGTTACACCTACTCTGTAGGGTAATCCACACTTGCAATTTGGAAATTTTGTTGTCAAAATTTAGTTTTGGTTTAATTTTTTGGCTTCATGTCTTAACAATTAATACAAGACAATGAAAAAGAAAGTCAACCTGGTTTGAAAAATCTCAAGGCAAAGATGAATTTAAATTGCAATACCATTTTTTTTTATTGGAAGGTAAACTGGCCCCCATTTTGTCCCTACACTTTTTTTAAACATGTTTCAAGGAAGTGTACATGCCAATTTTCTGGGAGTTGCCTTCTTGTTTTCACCATTTTTGCAAGGTTACCATATCAATCATTTTGAAAATAGTTCATTGTAGTGTTGATTTTCATTGTATTTCTGTGGGGTTTAATCCCTCCTCCCTTTTGTCATGCAAGTTATTATATAGGAATCAGGGGATTTGTAAATAATTGTACAGTGTACTGCCATTCCTTTTCTTTGGGCTTTCATCTACTTCCACTCAAGTTATCATATTTGCAACAGAACATTTATCAATAAATTGTTACAAGCTCAGTTTCCTTTCTAATTTCTATGTACTTAAATTACAATGCTATGCAAGTGCAATAGGTTTATGTAAGGGCTTTGAAGAAGGTTAAATTAACCCGGTTTAGATGGAAAAAACTCTGCTTATCTTAAGTGCAAGAATGTAAAAAATACAAATTAATCCTTGCCTTTGGTTTTCCCAAGCTGCATTGTTATGATATGTCCTGTTCCAGAATATATGTTACTTAACTGAAATCACTCGCCTAAATTAGAACAAAATGCCACTTAAATGTCTGGTATTTATTCAATAAACCACTTTGAAACTTGACTTGGAGGCTGTTCAGGTATGCAAGCATCACAAAGAAGAAACCAAAGGTTCACTATGCACTTATGATGAGATCTTGAAAATTACAAAGCATCGCGCACACACACACACACACACACACATTTCATTTACTATTCCAAACTGACTTAATGGGATAACACGCTCAAACATTGTTACAAACTTCTTTATTTTGTTAATGGCCCTTTCCACATGGATTTGCAAGCTTTCAATTTCTTGTGTTTTGATAACATCTTCAGCTGACATCTGGTCAGACTTTCCAAGGAAAGGGGGGATGTTAATGGACACTCCCAGGGAAAGAACATCTTCAACTATAAAACCCTTGTCAGCCATTACTGAGTCTCCCTGTTCAAAGGGTAGTTTCAAAAAACAACTGCATTCAACCATTTCTTTATCAGATATACTGCCAGTGTATAACTGTCCTATAAATGTCATTGACTCTTAAGGAGAAATTCCCACCAGTGCTTTTAGGGTGGTATGGTTCTTGTAGGAGTTAACTAATTCACTGTTTAACAGAAGACTGCTAGGCATCTGACAGCGCACCTCGGTGCAATCAATTATTACCCTTGTGTTGGGATACTTTTCTTTGAAAGCTTCAGACTTTGATTCATCCACCACTTTCCTGGATGGCCAGATATTTACCTGGCCAAGTTTTAAGTACATGAAATTAATCCATGAAATAAATATTCTACTTACAGGATATTTTAAACAAGTGTGCAACATGAATTTCAGCAAACCCTTGCCTCAGTCTGCACATTACCAGGAAAAATTCTTCTGATGGTTTTAAAGTCCTCGGCATTCCTTGCTTTACTGAATTACCACCACCAGCCTTTTGTAAATTATCTTGGCTAGACAACCAGTATTAATATTTATTCCATTGACACCAGAAGAAAAACTAATTGAAGTTGAGAAAGAGAGGGATATTTTATTGGCATGCCAGTTTTCAATGGACAAAATTAAAAATGATGATTCAGCAATTCTATTTTATACCGGATTCCCAAACTATGGAACACTCATAAGCTTCTATAATTTTATTGAACCAAAGCTGACAAAGATGCTGTACTGGAAAGGAGGGAAATTGTTAAATGTGGCTAAATATAATTTAGGAAAAGTTAGACTCAAACTAATGCTGTCAGCGGTTTCGCCCTTCACGGTATGTGACCTGCCGGGCGGCCCTTTGGAGATTTGCAGGGCTTTTGTGTCTTGTTGCATTTCGTGTGCAGTGCTGCTTGTTGATCGTTGCGGATCAATATTCATTGCTCTTTGTTAGCGAATCTTTGCGGATTCTCGCCTCGTCCCTTCCCTCCCGCTTGGTGGCTGGCTTCCAGGCAAGTATATCTCAGGTAAGTTGTTTCCACTGATTTTTTAGTGCGATGGTGCCTGTTAGCAGCCGCTTGGGGGGTGGTTCCCGCATCCAGGGTTGCCATGGATATCTCCCCTTTGGCTTATAGCTTTTGCTCCCCGCTAACTTTTTAGGCAGTTCCTAAGCTCATCTATTGGTGATGAGTTTAAAAGAGAATCAGCCATACCAAACAGATGATAACAGAAAAAAACCTGGGCCTTCACGAAAATTGTCATACTTGAATGTTTGCTTGTACTTATGAGACTTAAGGCTGGTTTATTTGTACAAGATCTCTCTGATAGATTTGGGATCAGCACAAGCCTGGTGTCCAGAATCTGCATTACATGGATCAATCTTCTATATGTGGAACTAATAGACCTTTTCCCGTTTCCAACACAAGAACTGGTTCGCAAGAATATGCTGCAAGAGTTTGCTCAATATGCAACAACTAGAATTATTTTAGACTGTACAGAACAGTTTATTCAGCGTCCTTTGGCAATGCTTGCACAGTCTGAGACGTGGTCTGATTATAAGCACCACAACACTTGGAAGCTGTTGGTAGGTGTAACCCCACCAAATGGCCTAGTGAGTTTCCTGTCAGACCTCTGGGGAGGGAGAGTCTCTGACAAACAAATTACAAGGGAAAGTGGCGTTTTGGATTTGTTAGAACCTGGTGACAATGTCATGGTGGACCATGGCTTTGATATTTCTAACATTGTCAGTGATGGCGTTACAGTCGACATGCCACCATTCTTGGCTGGAAGAGAACAAATGACTGCGGCAGAAACTGAGGAGACAATGAGTATTGCATCAGTGCGCATTCATGTGGAGCATGCAATCGGCAGAATTAAGACTTACCACATTTTAGATGGTACATTGCCCAACACACTTAGTCCATATGCCACTCAGATAGCAGCGGTCTGTGGGCTATTAACAAACCTTTTGCCCCTGTTTGTGGAACCAGCTAAAGAGCCACTACATGTGCTTGCATCATGAAGCAACTAATTGTTCTCTGTTGCCTGGGAATGTCATGAGAAGAGAAAATATGTTTTGATCAACCCTAACATAAAAATTTAAATTCTCATTTGGTGCCCCTGTACATTTCCTATGGAAGAAGTGGGGAGAAATTGTTATAATATCAAACAAATTCACTTTGTGTGATCATGCCCTTAATTCTTGTGACTACTCGGCTTAATATAATATTGTTATTGCAAGGAGAAATTTGATGCTGAACACTCTTGGGACTTTAAGGGTTAAGAGAACATTGAATGGGCTAATGATGTTGTTTAAGCTTGTAGCCATAGCAACATTTCCAGGCTATGGTCCTTTTAATGATCTCAAATCGATTTAGGTGTAATTTCTTCTTACATTAAGAAATATTAATGTTGTCAGTATTCAAATAAGGGAAGTGCTTGTCATGAAAGTCAAATAAGAGTTAAATTACAACCTTATTTCAGTATAACAAGTAGCATGGGAAGGAGCTTCATAATTTTATTCTTCAAACAGTTATTTTTTTCCTGTGAATAATAATATTATAATTATTGTCAATGGGCTCTTTGAAATGTTAATTTAAGACCACTTGACGTGCTGGAATAGTTTCCATATGGAATCCACCCACTGTGGATGCAGAGCAGTTTTCCACGTTGAATCCTCCTGGTCAACATTTCTGGAAAAATAGGATCTTTTAACCCTTTGCTTGCCAACGGGACCTGAAAGTCCCAAAGGATTCAAGTCTCATAAGAAAACACAAAGAGGCGAAACAACCCAAAGGGACTTAGAAGTCTCAAGAGCCTTTGCCCCCCTGTTTCTGTAGCTGTCATCATACATGATGTACATGTGGCATCAGGTTTGTACCATTTTGACTTATTTTATCTGAGTTGTGTGCTAAGTAGTCAGCAGAATAATTTTTTATGAATAGTTTAATACTAGGGGAATAAGATGAAAAATCGTTTTGGTTCAGCACTTCTAAATTCAGTATCGAAGGATCGTAATGTTAGTTCGGGACTCAAATGTCCCGTCGTGTGTCACTGGCACCTATATTCTGGTCTGGAGT
>OZ026606.1:5459082-5461582 GCA_964020085.1 Micromussa lordhowensis | reverse complement strand
AAAAGACCATCCTCCTCCACTTTTAGACTGAATCCTTGTTGTTGCATTTCTCTCAGGTACAGTTTTACAACCCTCTCTTCACTTTCAATACCGTACTGCACTACCTCTTTTGTAAAATTTGAGTAAAGCATTGCTTTAAGTTTGTTGGAAGGTTGCACTTTCGTTTTTGCAGCCTTTACAAAGTTTGAAGCTATCAGAATTGATTTTCCCTTTTCAAACCAAATCGGATTTTGGCTCTGTCACTTTGTTGACATTTCGGTTTCCTTTATTTCCTCTTCACTGATAGTCCAGGATGACATATTTTCATCCACCATGTCTTTAAAAGAATTTGTTGCAATATCGTAGCTATCAGTGAAGGGAATGGCATTTTCATCCTCTGTCACATTTTCTGAACGAGTATTATCTGTTCCTGAGCATTTTGATTTAATGCCATGGAAGAGAAAACAATTAACTAGATGGCAAACAATTTTGCAGTTCACTACAAAGCTTTTTGAAGCTTTCAGGGTCTCTAATTCGCTGTTGTGGTGCCCTTTCCAAATCTGATTTTTCTGATCAGTACTTTGTCGAGCAGTTTCACGGCAACACTGCGGTACAATCCAGACTGACAAGCGGGATGTGCAGGTTAAAGGCTCTGAGTTTTGTTGTAAACCTCTCTTGGAAAAATCTTCCATGCAAAAAGAACTCTTCCCACGTGATTACACTTTCAGTTGCCTTGTAATCCAAGTCCAGTGGGGCAAGTACAAGCAGTGCGCAGAACATCACAAGTCGGTGAGAACTCGATCACAACTTGGTATGGCGTCTTCTTCATTGAAGGTAAAACATTTGCCCTGAAGTACAGTACCGCCTGAAGATATTGACCCATTTCCCGCGTTCTTGCCGCGGGGCTTCCACGCGTCAATGACGCGGTATTCCCGCACTCAACCTCGTCTTTACCTAGGTAAACCCGAGGACGCTATTCGTCCCACCGCGGCAGCATTTTGGACGAGGTATTACCTCGGTAAAGAAGACGCGTCAAGTTGTTCTTCGCGACAAAGCATGCTTGAATGTTCAGCTTCAATCTCCACATTTTTATCGCAAAGAAGCATTTGATTAAGCTGATCATCCATGTCAGGATCATGTCAGTTACGAGATTGTGTTTATTATATGCATTCCCGTTTGCCAAGAAGAACGCGACATCAGGGGTTCGCTAATGATCTGACATCATGTCCACGCATCATGCAAACGACCGGGAAGACTAAATGCGAAAGGCTGGAATGGCTCTGAAATCCACTTCGATTAAAAGAAACCGGGGTAATTCAACTCCAATTTATTTTGTTGCCATAATATCATCCGTATTTGTCTGTTTATATGCGCTGCACGCTTTGTAGCCGGCAGTTACAAAAACCGGGTCAACTCCGATCGGTGAATGACATAAAAACGGCCACTGCTTTTTGCACCTCGTTCTTGTATAGCTGTCATTAACACAGCGATCGGACTTTTTCTGGTCCAAGTTTTGCAGCCGATGGAGAGGTACAGTAAGCTTTATTACATGTAAGGCGGAATATCTAAATTCTACTGTTATTCGTGGAACCTGCTTCAAGGAGAGCAAACCGTGAATAAGAGAAACCTTCATCGGCTTTTTAATAACAGCACTCCAAACGTAACATAACTTTATAGCACAAAGTGAAAGCAAGAACGGAACACAAAAACAACCCGCCATTTATCAGAAACAAAAATCTCAGCTCACCTTGTTTCGCTTGAGTGCGTCGGTGACATGTTGTCTTGTGGCAACCAATGAAATTGGCCTGGTCCCACAGTATATTTACCGCAAAATAAACAATGGTTAAAATAGATTTTGGTTTATTTTTTTCTGTTTGCGGCTAAAAGAAGTGGTCGTGATTTTATTTGGCTTGTTATAATTCTGATCAAAAATGTTGGAAAAAGCTCACCGGCCCCATGGAAGGTTTCTTTACCTTTAGTTTCCTTTTGAGACACGAAATTCCGAAAAGCCGACAAAAGACATGCCGCTATTTTTGTATTCCCGGGCGTATTGCATTCCAGGGTTTTTGGAAGTAAGGGTTATATAGCAATCTACGCATTTTTATGTATGATGTCTTATTTTATAAGAGATTTCAGTGTGTACTTAGTTTCTGCCGCTTCGTTTAGTACCTCCAGATGTTAGAATCATACCCGTTTGATTTCCAATGATTCCGACAAAGAATTTACAGCGGTGACCGCTCTTTATTCCTGACAACATTCAACACATGTAATCTTCCTTTAAGTTTAAGCCAAGATTCGTACGGGGAAATATATTAATTGCCTTTCTACACTTGATTTAAAGGAGAATCGAAACCTTTCTCCAGTCTAGGCAAGTGGATATTGTTTTACATTTCGCGTGACCTTTCGCGGAAATCAAAAGATGCTGCGTGTTTGATTTTCAATGATTCCTGACTTGTTGCTTCCAACACTAAGTCACGACGTTTCGTTACTACTTTCAATGCATCGATTTGAAGAAAAAACA
>OZ026606.1:5451122-5458882 GCA_964020085.1 Micromussa lordhowensis | reverse complement strand
AGTCCCACTCTTGATGACTTCAATGCCAATAAAAGGAATCCTACCACTGGCATTGAAGGTCATCAAGAGTGGGACTGAACTTGAAACTCAAGTTTACAGGAAACAAACGAACAGTGGCTTACTATTGCATTTCCATAGCCACACTGACAAGCGATATAAGGTGTCTTTAGTTAAAACAATGTTACATCGCGCGTACGCTCTATGTTCTACAACACAAGCTTTCATTTTAGAATGTAACAAATTGCGCTCAATTTTCAGTCGCCTAGATTATCCTAGAGCTCTCATAGAGTCCATCATTAGTAATTTTGTTCGTAGTGTGTCGGAGCAGGCGGTGGAGGAGAGGCCTGAAGGCAGTTGTAAGATCAGAATTATTCTTCCTTTTAAGGATCAAGTAGCTGCCAATGCGGTTCGCAGGCAATTTCACGATCTAAGCAATAAGATTCGCCCCACATTAGAGCCAGTTTTTGTGAGCAGGAAATTGGAGAATGATCTTAAGCCTAGGGAAGTTAAGCCGTCGATTGTGAATCAGCAATGCGTTGTTTACCATTTTTCATGTGATCTGTGCGATGCAGATTATGTCGGTTACACAGCCAGACACCTTTTTCAACGCGTTGCTGAACACAAGAACTCGGCTATTGGCAAGCATTTTCTTGAAGTTCACGGGAATAAACACTTATTGAATGAGGGCCATTTTAAGATCTTACGTAAGTGCCAGAGCAAATTTGATTGTTTAATTTTTGAAATGCTGTTCATCAAGAAAATTAAGCCTTGCTTAAATACGCAAGCGGACTCTATACGTGCGAAACTTTTTGTTTAAGTTTCTGTTTTAGCATTCTTCCATGCTACTATATTAATTATCTATTGTCCATTTTTGTATTTATAGTAATTAGCTTTCATTTTTATTTCACTTGATAATGATGTAATGTACATCGAAACGTCGTTTTTAAACTTTTTAACTTTTTATCATGTTTAGAAGTATTTTATCGCAATTTTTTATAGTTAGAAGTTAAATACATCCCAGCGATAATTTGACGGTTATTTAATTATTTTTCTGTGAAAAACTGATTAAACAAGCAGGCTGTTGACGGTTATTTAAAAAAGCAGTGCAAAATAAGCAAAGTTCCCTCTCAATCAACATCTCATACTCATAGAAGTTCAGATAGAGACGAAGCACGTTCCAGGCAGGATCTCTGACAGCCAGCTGCTTCAACTTTCAGGATAACATCTGTATAGCAGCGCAACTTTCACCTCCCTAGACAGTGTTGACAAAATTAAGTTGAGGACCCACCCTCGATGCGGCTTTAGTTAGCATGCATAGACACGTGACCAGCCGTAAACTCGAGGTGAAGAGAGGACCCTAGTAATGAGGTTGGTAGTCGCAATTTCAACAGTACTACAGGGGACCCTTACATCAGTTTGGATATGACTAACACATAAAGATCTCACTTTCACTAACCAACAAATTGTCAAGAGCACTATTAACGAACTTATAGTAAAACAAGATTTACCGGCTGCTGCTTCAAATCTCATCATCACCACTCCTAGAACTTCTTCTTTACTTTTTACCTAAAATTCACAAACCTAACAATCCAGGCCGACCTATCGTCTCTGCGTGTAGTTGCCCTACCGAACTCATTTCTAGCTATTTAGACAAAATTATGGCACCTATCGTCAGATCTTTACCGTCATACGTTAAAGACAGTCAACACACATTTTAAATGTTTTGCGATTTCAATTTCCTGGGTTAAGACAAACTTATTTTTCCTATGGACATTACATCCCTTTACACCGTCATCCGTAATGGCGAAGGTCTTCTAGCTCTCAAACATTTTTTTTGATTTACGCACTGTTAAGGAACCAAGCTCGGAAACACTGCTCCGCCTGGCTGAACTAGTTTCAACACTTAATTGTTTTTTCATTCGCTACCAGTTATTATAAACAAATCCATGGTGTGGCTATGGGTACCAAAATGGGACCCAGCTACGCCAATCTTCTTCGTAGGCTACATTGAACAAAAGCAGATAGCTCTACCGTCGCTACATTGACGATTGTGTCGGCGCCACTTCCTCTACCAGAGAGGAACTCAATCAATTTATAACTGCTGTTAATTCGTTTCATCCGGCTCTTAAGTATACCTGGGAAATTTCCAATACTTCTTTAGCATTTCTAGATATCAAAGTTCCTGTCGAAGGCAACGGTTTATGCACCAGTGTGCACTACAAACCCACAGATTCTCATAGTTATTTGTTGTATTCATCTTCACATCCATCAGACGTCAAGAATTCCATTCCTTATTCTCAGTTTCTTAGACTTCGTCGCCTTTGTAGTGAGGACTGATTTTTCCTTTAAATCAGAGGAAATGTGCAATTTTTTTCGACAAACGTGGATATCCTGCCTCTGTTGTTCAAGCAGGCCATCATCGCGCCCAACAAACTGATCGGCAGTCAGCACAACAGACGTCTCAGAAGGAGAATAATAATAGAATTCCATTCACCCTCACATTTCACCCTCACAATCACGCAGCAAAATCCATCATTCTCAAAATTTTAAATTACTTCAAAATGATCCTGATACTGGTAGAATCTTTTCGCAACCGCCATTAATTTTATTCAAAGGCGACAAAAACATAGGTAACTTTTTAGTTAGAAGTGCATTCAAAACGAGTGAACAACCTGGAGCTTTTAAATGCGCACGCGCACGATGTAAAACATGTCCTTTCATTTACAACGTTGAGAAATTGTCGGGACCCAAGCGATCCATTAAGATCACAGATCATTTTACCTGTACCTCAGCCAATGTCATCTACTGTATAAGTTGTTTTTTAATTATATTATTACTATTTGCAAAACTTCTTACAAAGATATACAATACGCTACATTACTTACACTATTCACACTACTTACAACACAGTACTATATTACATTTTCTGAATAAACGGAAAGGAAGGAACTACTTACTACATTTGTACTTAAGTTACATATAACAATAAAATAAACTTACCCAAAAAAAAATTCTCGTTCTTACTTACTGATCTATACAATTTTGATTTTATTACTTATCTACTTCTTTTTTTCTAAACAATTTGGAGTGACAAATTTGAACTTTAGGATAAGTTTATTTATGATTTTTTTTTTTTTTTCGGTTTCATTTTTGTTCGGAAACAGTGAGACATTTAGTCTCAGTAAATATAGAGTAGGGTTCAACGTTTACTGTTCTCTTCACATCAGCGTGCGTAAGGAGACACAAATAAGCTAAACAAAAAAAATATGTTCGAAGAAACAAAAAGAGAACTAGATTTTTTGTTCAGCGAGGAAAGCTCCCCATTTTTTGTTAAATTTTGCTAAGAACCCGTTTTTTAGAGAGAAGCGTCTTTCTACTTCCAAGCCGGTCAGAAAATTCCGAATGAAAAGTTTTAACGAGGGGAGGTGGTGCATTGATTTAGCCCAAAAAATATGGTACCTCGCAATTAGGAGGGCATGGTGAAGGAGGAGGGCCGTAGTGTCATCCACAAAACCTAAACATAGCTGAGGAGAGAAACGTTTTGTCAAGAGGCAAGAAAAATTACCTAACCATTTTATAACTTCGTTCCAAAATACTTTGGTTTTTAGACATTCCCAAAAGAGATGTAAGAGGGATTCCGATGTGTTTTCACAGAAGGTGCACTGCTCGCTTGATGAAAGTCCAACTTTAAGGAGGTATCTATTTGTTGAGATTCGTCGATGAACTAATTTAAACTGGAAAACTCTTAATTTGGATTCACGAGTACATAGAAACGGCAAGCTGTATGTTTGACTCCAATCAATCTCTTCGGCCGCGTATGCCTGAAAATCGGAAATCCATTCAGTATCTTGATTTCTTTGCGGCAGGAATGCTTGTCGCACGATAAGTATGTTGTAGGCTAATTTGCAAAAGCTCTTTGACCCCACTAGTTGTTCAGTGTTGGTCGTTTGATTGCAGACAAAATTCTTTTTCGCGTTCAACACTGCTGTCACAACGCTGTGGTATTGAAGAAAATTGGCTTTTATGGTGTATTTCTCTTTGAAAGCTTCAAATGTTAGAAACCTAGAAGATGTCTCATCGAGAAGATTACTTACTTTAGTTATATCTACCACGAACCAGTTTTTGTAAAAAAAAAAAAGGTTTACCGTTAATACGTATGGAAGAGTTGTACCATATTGGCATGCTAGGAAAAGATATTGTGTTACCTCTGAAGTTTAGACGGCACCAAGCTTCAACAAGTTCCTTAGTATAGGAATCCTCAATTTCTAGAGTGGCGACATCCTCGGGTTTTAAATTACCTAAGAAAAGTGCAGTTGCATCGTGATTTCATAGAAAAAAATCCATAAACAATTTCCATATCCCCTTATTATTAGGGTCTAGATATCTTTGAATCCACTTTGCCTTTACGGCATTATTGAAACTTTGAATGTCAAGCATTTTTTAAAAGTCCCCCTTTTGTATAATCATTTATCATGTAAGTTCTTTTAATTTTGTCACATTTTCCGTTCCATAAAAATTTATATAACTGACAAACTATTTATTTCCTTAAGGTAGCCGCTTGGTGTGGGGAGTGGAGATAAAATGTAAACTAGTTGGGAAGCGAGTAGACTGTTAATAACTGTTATTTTTCCAAGGAGCGTGAGTCTTCTGAATTGCCAGTTTACAATTATTTTAGAGATTTTTTCTTTCTTCTCTTGATAATTTACCATTGCTGACTCTTCTTTGATGGTTGAAAATCAGACCCCTAAAGCGTTGACTTTGCAAAAGGACCACCGTATATTTTTGTTAATTTCTATTGTTCTTTTTTGAAGGCGGAGTGAACCAGTCCAAAGCGCTTCAGTTTTTTCGTAATTGACCTTCAGACCTGAAATGTCTGCAAAAGAGTCCAGCATTCCGAGAGAGTGTTTTGGGGAGATGTCTGTACCGTCTAGGATTAATGTGGTGTCATCTGCGTATTGGCTTATTTTACATTCAGTTTCTGATATACAAATACCCTTGATCCCGTCATTGTTTCTGACAGCACTAGCTAGAATCTCTACACATAAAATAAAGAGGTATGGCGATAGGGGACAGCCTTGTCGGACCCCCTACCGAGCTGAAAAAAATCGGTAGACCAGCCATTGTTTTGTATACAGCTTGTTATATCGGTGTATAATAGTTTAATCCAGGATTTAATAGACTCTCCGAAGTTGTAGAAGGAAAGCGTTTTCTCAACAAAGGTCCATTCCAGAGTATCGAATGCCTTTTCGAAGTCAACGAAGAGTAACAAACCAGGGATGTTCTGTTTCTCAGCGTAATCAATCACGCTGTTGATCAACCTGATATTTTCTCCGATAAACCTGCCTTTGAGGAAACCTGTTTGATCATTATTTATTAAGTGTGGCAGAACCTTTTTCAACCTTGTCGCAATTGATTTTGCAGCAATTTTGTAATCACAATTTAACAAGGTGATAGGTCTCCAATTTTTCAGATATTGCCGAGGTTTGTTTTTCTTTGGTAGCAGAGTTATTAATCCCCTTCTCTGTGAGATCGAAAGATAACCTTTGGAGAAGGACATGTTTAAGGCGTCTATTAAAAAAGTGGATACATCGTTCCAAAAAAATTTATAAAATTCTGCCGGTAGGCCATCTGTCCCAGGAGATTTACCTGATTCCATTGTCTTTAGACTTCGTAAACACTCTTCTGCGGATAACAGGCCTTCGCAGGACATTTTTTGATTATAGGTTAATTTTATTTTGTTGTTTTCTGGAAAGAAGGAGTCCTCTTTTCCATTACTCATGTTTAGATCTGTTTTGGAAGAGTAAAGGGACTCGTAGAATGTTTTAACTTCCTGGAGGATTTCAGTGTCTTTGGATACTCTTATGTTGTTTTCAGTTTTAAGATTTCTTATAGTTTTGCAATTGAAGTGGCGCTTCTCCAAACTATGAAAGTATTTTGTATTTCTTTCGCCCTCGTTATACCATTTTATTTTAGATCTTAAAATGGCCCCTGCCGTTTTGTAGCGGATTATTTCTTCCATTTCTTGTCGTTTTATTTCAATGCTACATGAAGGGATTCTTTATCTGCTTCAGAGAGGTGTTGCTGATCAAGTTCTTTTTCGATTGCAGAAATGTCTTTTTCTAGAGTGTGTTCCTTTTGTCGTGTGTGTGATTTTTTAGCTTTGCCATATTTAATAGAAGCAGCTCTAATTTCCATCTTAATAACATCCCACAACAGTGTTTTGTCAACTTCACGATGGTCTTTATATTCCTTCGAGACATCTTGGATAGTTTCCCTAATTAGTTCTACGTACTCGCTTTCTGTTAAAAAATTGGTGTTTAATTTCCAAAAGCCTGGTCCTCTGGGGTTAGTTGTGGTGCTAATTTTAACAGTAATCATACGATGATCGGTCCGATATCCGGGATGAATTTCGGCTTCAAGAACATTTGGGCAGAGCGATTCACTTATCAAGAAGAAATCCAAACGGCAGCAAATTTCAGGGTTTGTTCTTTCCCAAGTAAAACGCATAACTTGCACTCTTTGCACAAAGTTATATACCGGCGAAACAGGTAGACGACTAGGCGACCGATTCCGAGAACACCTTCGCGACGTAGAGAAAGACGCTTCTAAACCGGTCGCTAGACACTTTAATCTGCCGAATCATTCTAAGCAACATATGGCAGTCTGCGGCCTCTCCCTACATCAAGGAAGCACAGAAAGCCGCAAAACTCTTGAACAAAAATTTAGTTTTCAAATCGGTACTCTTAATCCTCACGGTATCAACGAATGCTTTTCATTCAGCTAATTCATTCTGTTGTTTTTCACGTTGCCAGGCACCAACCAATAGCGTAGCTCCATATTTCTGTATATAAACCACACACAACCCACAATTCCTTGATTCGCTCCGACGAAGGGCTAACGCTCGAAACGTCAGCTTCCGAATCCCTTTATGGTGGACAATTCACATTATTAACCCAGTTGATAAAACCAAATTATCTTGAATAACATATAGTTTAGCTAAGCCTAAAAGCGGAGCTCCTAGCCCGGATTGATCAAAGCCCCAAAATTCTATAAAAGATCGGATTTTTGTTTTTACAGGAATTTGAATCATAAGGTATTAAAGCTTTATTTTGAGAAACATTTCTGTTGCTGTAAGTTCAAAGCTCCTTTTCTCAAAACGAGTTATTTTTGCCTTTGAGAAACGATATTTTGAAAAGGATTTGCCCAATTGAGCTGAAATTTTCAGGATTTGTTGTTGTCCTAAGTAAGTTTTGTGTTTTTAGCATAAAACCTTTCAATCTAATGCATTTTGTCGAAGTTCTGAATTGAAACGTATACTGAATTTAATCAGCAGGTATCAGGTTACAATACAGTTCAAAAGTCCAAAAACAATTCTTTAATCTTTGGTCTTGAAGCTTTCTAAAAATGTATACCTTCAGTTTTGAGTTTGAATAATCTCAAACTACACGAAATAGAAGCAGTGAATTAAAAAGATTTGTCTACCAGAAAAAAATTATACCTTGGTTAATTTTTGATCCTGGGTTAGCATTGACTGGCTTCCGAACAACTTGGCCCTCTTTACAACAAGTTAACTTGATATGAGCCCGCGATCCAGTTGAAAGCCAGAAGTTGGCCACCTCGATAAGCACTTAACTTGATGATGATGATGAGCACTTAACGTGATATGATCACGTGATACTGATCAGCAGATACTTTGTTTTGACAGGTGTCAATTGACCGCAACATGGATGTCCAATATCAAAGAAGGACGCTGTAAACCA
>OZ026606.1:5428622-5448622 GCA_964020085.1 Micromussa lordhowensis | reverse complement strand
CTATTCATAGATATTTCAAGGCTGTCAACTGAAATAAACACCTTTAAAAAAAGCTCTTTCTTCAGGAACAAATTTGTGAGAACCTCAGAAGCAAGCATTCTTCTGTATGATAGGCAATTATTGGACTTGAATTGGTTGTCACAAAAAAGCAATTGTAAGAGTCTTGCATATCACTAATCAGTAAAGGATAATTGATATGATTTCTCAACACAACCAGAATACAATTATTTTTTTCATTATACATAAATAATAGAATGGTAATCTCAGTCTTTATCTTCTCATAATTGAAAAGTAAGAAAAGACATGTTCAGTCAAGGTCAAGGACAGATTCCAGTATAGTCTATTAGTTTATAAAAAGTGAAGGCCATTGTTAATTCAATGTCGATGGATCTCTGGGACCTTTTTCCAAGGTGAAGACAGTATCAATTCTATAATTCCTTTATTTTCATCCATAACAAAGGGAGAGGCTGCTCTTCTCCGCGTTGGAGAAACACAAGCACACAAAAAAACTACTGTATTAGGGGTAACGACTTGTATTTTTGAATGTTTCTTCTGGTATGTGCAGTTGGTGCTAACTGCTTTACTCTGAAAATGTACACACAAATCCAAAACAGTTCTTGGTAGGTGATCACTGTTATTGTAATAAAGGTGAAATTTACTCAGCAGAAATGAGAAGCGAAATGATGTGTTGTGATGGTTCAATATTAAAGTTGGAACAATTATGCACTTTCTGCTACCTTAACGGTAAATCGCTATTTCTTCTAATTTTATGTCAGTGAACAATAATAATTAACAACTATAAATAATTTCTTGTGATCAAGTCATTCTCTATCATTTTTTAGTTTGTTTTATATGGCATATAACATGTATTCAGCCACTGACATGCATATACTTCATTTGAAAAGGAAAACCGTACAACACATAGTTCAGGCAAAAATATTTACTACAACAAGTTTGATTTCAGGTTGACTTCACTCAAAAGGGGTCTTTATAATCAACAGGATTTAAAATATCATGCAACAAGAGAATGCCCACTCAGGTAGACACAACTGAGTTAAGTCAGGCCCGGTTCAGACGTCGATCTTTTCATGAGCCGAACTTAATTCAAAGTGAATTCAAAGTGGTGCCGGGTATCTAGAGTTTTTTTAAAACATTTCCCGGCTGCCGGGTATCTAGACACAATGTTATTAATATTTGTTTGGTTTGAAGTTTCTTTCTATTTCAGAACTCTACTCACAAAGTACATTCGTTGGTTCGATTTGAGCTCTTTTGGCTCGACAAGTTTCTTTTGCATGTCACAGGTCACAGCTTACATAAAAATCAAAACGCACTCAGTAATACTCGCGATGTAAGAATTGCCCGAGATTCCGAAGAGGTTTATCGATGTTTTCATGCAACAAATCTCAGCGAAAAATGTTTTACTGTATAATTGTAATAGGGGTGGCTTACGTACTAAATGGTTTGAAATACGTAACTGAATTTTTAAATATGTATTTGTAGTATTTTCTAATTGTATGCTTGAATATAGTTTTTATTCCTAGATTTTATAGCCTTTTATTCTTGTATTTTTCATATAGTTTTAATTCTCATTCGCATATTCTAAATAGTTCATTTGCGATAATTAACACAAACGGGGTCTGAAGCTCGCAGAATGCTGGGCTAAGCGCTGCAGTCCGTGTAGTAGTCAGCTCCCCTATTTAACAAGTGCCAGGTTGTGTTTGATTTGTTGTCTATCAGAGAGAAAAGGGGACACATGACATGTTATCACGTATTTGACGCACGTATTTGACGCAAACAGTCTTTATTCTCAGTCTGCGTTTTGTACTTAGTCTACAGTCTGCATTTTGTACTGACCGAAAGAACAATATGGAACCAGACGTTTCTTAAAAGCGTAAAAGAGTGGGTAAGAAAGCGAACAAACACCCCTGGCTTGGCAGTAGCAGCAGCGGCAGCCGCAGTAGCAGTAGCAGTAGCAGTAGCAGTAGCAGTAGCAGTAGCAGTAGCAGTAGCAGTAGCAGTAGCAGTAGCAGTAGCAGTAGCAGTGACAGTGGCAGTGGCAGTGGCAGTGGCAGTGGCAGTGGCAGTGGCAGTGGCAGTGGCAGTGGCAGTAGCAGTAGCAGTAGCAGTAGCAGTAGCAATAGCAGTAGCAGTAGCAGAAGCAGTAGTAGTAGTAGTAGCTCTTTAAAACGCTCGGTACCCGTTCGATATCTAAAGGTCTTATACTTTCTATTTAACGCCGCTGATGAACCACGCAAGTAAACAGTTGTGCAGAGTCTTGCGCATATACATACGCTGCAGTGGAAATTTAGTATACAGCGGAAGTTCTTTGATGTCTTGAAAAAAAAGAAGGAATGCTTTTCCGTTGTTTCTTTTCTGGATCCGACCGGCGTAACAATGTTTTGATCTGTTTTGCGACTGAATAAAAAATATTGGACTTCTCCCGGCCCAAATTCTATAATATGACCTGGTTTATTTACTAGGACTGTCAGAAAACATCCCCTCAAAAGGATTTTATCATCCGCTGATAGTCATTCGCAATTTTCCATCCTCATTTTTCAACCCGCATTCTTCAATCCTCTTTTTATCATCAGCATTTTTCCATCCGCCATCCGCCTCCATCCGGTCCACGTTTCACAGAGACCCACCACTGACACCCTTATTTGAACTTCAGGAGGAGAATTCTATATTTACCCGAAGTTACGCCAGGCAGAGGCTTCACTGAGCCAAGCAGCGTCATACAACGATGGCCCCAGAAAAAGGTTGTTGCTAGACCACCTTTCAGGGAAGCGCTGGAGTAAAGCGGAGTACGTTACACAGTTACGGAAAATGCATCGTCAGAGACGCGGACCAGAAGGCAGTATTTCTCTCTCAATTGAAGACGTTGTCACCTTGTTTAAAGACAACCTACCCTGTAGCCAGTGGAGACTTGGAAGGCTTGAACAACTGATCCACGGTACGGATGATAATGCGAAAGACAGAATTCACTCGGATTTAGCTACACATGCATATGGGATTTTGGTGAGTATTGAAAGACTATTAAAGTGCCACTATGACGAAAATCGCATCCTTCCAATCCGAGCCATTTTAAGACATAAACAACTAGTCTATACAAGAGTAAAAATGCTGTTTACTGTTTTCAAATATCTCTTTTCGTTCCAGAGATATTCAAGTTTTTAAAATATGCAAATTAGTCAAGTGATGACATCATACACTCAACCGCATTTTGATCAAGTATGATAAACAAGGATATCTCAGTCAATTTGTATAATAAATGTTTGAATTTTTACAGTAAGATTCTACTAGAGGTGCTCTGCAATATGAGCTTAACAATTTTGTTACCATGGCAACATACTAGGTTCCAGACCTCCACAATATTAAAGACTTTTCTGACCACTTTTAGGGTTCTATATTGATATTTGCCAATGGTGGCTCATCTGCATAATTCAGCAAGCATATAAATACATTAGGTTGAGTTCATAGCCTTGTGTAATGTTTTCCAAGCTTAAAATCAATAAAATATAGATATCAGGCTAGAGGGACTGGAAAAGAGTGGGTTACCATGGGAACAGAAATTGTTATAGCTGTGGATGTGTTGCATTTAGAACTATTAGGCTACCAAGTTTCAATGGTTTCTGCTGCAAATTGACCGAGATAGCGCTATTGATATACTTCATGTAATATTTGGTTGAGTATATGACGTCATCAGTAATTTCATTTGCATATTTTGCTTAAATATCTCCTGAACCAATGCAGATGTTTGTAAACGGTAAACGGCGTTTTTAATCTTTCGTATAATTCTATGTGATTAACCAAAAAAATCAAGGGGTAAAAACTTGATCATAGTGGCACTTTAAAGGCTCTCTTATGAAGACTGAAAAAGGGTTAGCTTTTTGGGGTTAGCTCTGCAGCGGAGATTTGTTCATGCGAGTGAGGAATTAAAAGAGCTTCAACTTGACTATCAATTAGCTTGGTAAAGTTGTCTGCTTATGGGGGTGTTCAGCCTGAAAAGGTCTACAGGACAGGAGATATGACAGGAGATAATGCGTTGTTTAAGAATTGGTACCAATTAAGGGTGAAACAATTTTCAAGCGACACCCACAAAACAGGATCTTGGTCCCTCTTCGACGTCCTTGTCATGATTTCTGACAAGCACCCCCATCCTTTTTATATGGGAAGAATCCCTCTTGGGTTCTACCCCTCTGTCTGTCACACAATGCTATGGAGAGAAAGAGACAGAAAGACACACAGACAGAGAATTGGAGTACTGGTATGTCATTTTAAGAATATTATTATACATTCAACTCTCCAACTCTTTTCTGATTGGCCGAAAGCCTACAGTGAATTTTCGAAATCAGCGCTCGTGACGTCATAACGGCAGATTATACAATAATCATGTCAAGGTCACGCGTTATCATGTCATGTATGACCGCAGTGCATGATTTCCAAGGGTAATCATGTCAACTTCGCGCGATTCGTGTTGCTTGCCGTCAGTGAAGAAGCAGAAACATTCTAGCTTCCAAGTTTTTGCGTTCGTTCAATGTATAATAAAACAATTAATATAATAGATTCGGTTTTTGTGGGAGGCGCGGTGGCCTCATGGTTAGTGCGTGCGCTCGACACCGGAGCGAGCGGTCCGGGTTCGAGCCCTGGCCAAGGACAGTGTGTTGTGTTCTTGGGCAAGACACTTTACTCTCACAGTGCCTCTCTCCACCCAGGTGTATAAATGGGTACCTGCTATTTGTTGGGGAAACCTAACAAAATTGCGGGGGAGTGACCTGCGATGGACTAGCATCCCGTCCAGGGGAAGTAGAAATACTTCTAGCCGCTTCATGCTACAGAAACCGGGATAAGCTCCGGCAGCTATGAGCCAGCCTTGGCTCCAAGGCTTCACACACAGAATAATCAAGGTCTCGGTAAGGGTTATCAGCCTCAGCCTTCGGCTTCGGCTGATAACCCTCACCTCGACCTTGATTATTCTGGATATCACAAAAACCTCATCCAATAATTGTTTATAAACTGTACATATAGAATTTGAGCCACAGAACAAATAATACATCATTGGTATGTCATTGTCATTGTTCGTTGCGTGACAGAAAAAGAGACCAGAACTGCAATACATATTAGTTACAGTCACCAATTAACTTGTACAGCCCTTAGATAATTTACAAACATAACATCATTAAGGGAACTAAACACTCCTTTTTAATCTCAACTTTTGAATGTCTAAAACACAATTAATGCAATACGTGACTGGAAGCTGCTTGCTTGACAACTGATGTTTTACGTTTGATCTTCACTTGTAACAACGGTATTCAGAATTACATGTGCAATAAAAATAAACAAAAGTTAATTTACAAGCCATTTATTTATGTTATACAAAAGAGCCTCTAACATCAAATTAACATGAAATAAGTACATAAATCATATCTGGTGTTTGCTTGCATCACAGCCATCAGTTAAGGGTCTGGAGTCTGGAATCAACATACGTTCTAGGTCAGACTTCAACCCAATTTTCTTTGAAGTGGCTGATGCACTTGCAGTCTTATCAGCAACCCAAGATACCTTTTCATTTACCTATAACTGACATAACTGACTGGTGACTATAACAATTTTGACTATCACCACCATTAACTTTAACAACAATTTTGATACTAAAAACAGTTTACTGAAATAAATGTCCAAGAAGAAGACTGTTTATACATTGAATTACTCATTTTCAATGACAACAGTGCATTTGAACAATTTACGTTTTGTCTAAGGAGTGAAAATATAATGAACAATTTGGATGAGTTGGGGATGTGACAAATCTTGTCAAATGTTCGTTATCCAATGTAAATATAATTATCATTTTTATTAAAAGAGTTGCATGTGATCGAGTGCACAGGTTGGGAAAATTGAATTGTGAGGCACACATCCAACACACATCCGACCACACAAAAACACTTCAAAAAAGCTACATAAAAACTGTAAACTGCAGTAGGCAGTTTACAGTTTTTATATATTCGTTTTGCCAGTATTTAGGACTTTCAAAATGAACCATAACTATTGCTGTTGTTACTACTTTTATTCAGAACCTGAATTCACCAATGGTTTTACCAAGGTTAATCTTAAAAGTGGCATTTTCCTGTGCTACCTCTAAAATGCATTTCCTATGCTTAGTAGTAAAGATTCAAGTAGTAACATTCTAAATGTTAAAATAATAATGATAAAGATTCTGAGTTTAAACATGTAGATATGTTTGGGTTTAAAATATACACCTAGCTAACAGCTTAAAAACTGCAAGGACTTCAGGTCCTTGTTTAGTTGTGCATCGCTGGCAGTGGTAAATAGTTTCCAAGGGTTAGGGAGCCAAAACGGTTTTTCAAATATTGTCAACTAACAAAAGTATCAAACAATCTGCAATCATTAATACATGAATGACATTTGTAAGAAAAACTGATACTTTTTACCCACTGGTAAAGTATCTGAATGTAAAGTAAGCCACTGAACACACTGCTACCACAATTAAAGTGTTTTTCAGTCTGGACCTCCACACCTTTGCATCTTCCTCTCGTTTAACATTCTTCTTTATGTTGTCCACAAGATCTGTTATCTTTTGCTTGCGTTCATCCCGTCTTCGCTTGCGTATTTGAGTTATACTGTTGATGATAAGAGAAACCAATTATATAGTTAAAGTGCAGACGTCTCTCCTTCAGATAGGCAAATTCTGAAACCACATTGCCAGTGTCCATATCTTTATACTTATGTATGTGAAGAATAGCCAGGAAAGACTAGCTCACGTATAGTGCTGTGACGAGGGATTTTCAATCTCTTGATGCCGCTAAAACTCTTTTAAGCAGTGCAGGTTGGCGCAGGGGACATCAGCAAAAAAAAAAGAGATCCAGTTATTCCTGGATAAAACTGGAGGCTTGTGTAACTGATAGTCTTGTCGAATACTTTTGCTGACCTCTCGGAAAAAATACTCCCAAGAGTTCGAAAGGTCAAGTCTGTTTTGTTGTCTATTTTGTCTTAGCTTTTTTCTGTTTGAGTTATCATCACAGGCAACCATATACCCACGTATGCACGTGCGTACCTCAAAAATGTAAAAAAGTATTTATTTATTAATAGATTTATTGGCGAAAAGCGACTTTTACACATGCAAAAGTTTTCTCTTTATTATTACGAAAAAACTTTGTGAATATTGCATTATTCGTTTTAATATGAGAGTTCAAAACCCAGTCATCACAACCACAGTAACAAAATAGAAAAGCAAAAATAAAATGGATCGAAATCCACCAATCGCAATACAAAGACTTGACCTTTTGAAGTCATTTTCTTCCTTTTTCTGAGAGGTCCGCAGAGTATTTGACTTGATTTGACGGCAGCGTGAAACGCAGTCACTTCGAGTCAGTTTGAACTTGTGAGTTCATGAAGTGTTTAATTAAGGACGTTCGCGCCCATTGCTACTGCGCATCTCTAGTGCGCACGCTATTCATTGGTCACGCGCGTGCCACGTCATTTTCAAGCGCGCGCACCGAGTCGAAAACTTAACAAAATATAGAGCTGATGACCTTTGCGTTAACTTGGTGTGCGAATATTTTTGTTGGAAGCTCGGTGACCCCCACTTTTTTTTCGGCAGATCACTTCCTTTTTTAACTCTCTACATTATACTAAAAAACCAAAAAAATCTGTGTGTGGGAAGTTGTAATTATTTGTCATATACTATTAAAAAAGGGTCGAATTGGTACATGGAGACAGGTGTGCGTGACTTAGAAGTTGTCTTTTTTAAGGCTAATTCTAGCAGATTTAATGACATATGTAGCAAAGATCTATCAATTAGGCCTATATAAGCCGTGTTAAACACTCATAGCTTAGAGATGATTCTTCAACTTAAATATATGCCGATAGTAATGAATCCGGCCAGAATCGCCTCGAATGACTGAGAATCGTAGAAATGCTATGGTCTGAGCTACGCTTTATCTTGAAAACGAGTTCGGTGACCCCCGATTTTTTTTTACGTTTTTTATCTAATCTTATCATTTTCTACCGTCAGTCAAAGTTTTAAAAAAATCTGTGCGTGGGAAGTTTTTGGGCGCGAACGTCCTTAAGGTGTTTCAGTTCTCTGAGTGAATTAAATGGTCCCTGTAAGCGACTTCTCTAGCCGGAGTGTGATTAACAAGGCCAATGAAGCGGAACCAACAGAAGGTAAGTTCCTGTTTAAAAATTTAATCAAATTATTTTAAAAACGGTTTTTATCCTTCTAAAATTCTCGATTTACGAGAAAAGGACGTGATTTATTCGTGTTTATTTTTGCTAGAACTATAGATGGTATTAGGCCCGGAAATAAGTAAAAAAAAAGGCATATCATACAACATAATAATTTTTATTTTAATTGTTAATTTATCTACAATTTGTATATTAAGATCTGTGTAATTAAAGTTGAGTAAATAAATAAATAAATAAATAAATAAATACGACCTTTAAAGCATGACATCATATGCGTACACATGCAGTATAGCCATAGTCATTACACCCTGTAAATGAAACTTGTTAGTAGCAGTCATATGCTGATTTGTTAGGTACAGACTGTTTGAGTGTCGGTTCCACCTGGACAATTAGTGCGGTACAAATTAAAAGTGGCTGTTTATCGCCAGAAACGGTTACCGCTGGAGCCAATCTGGTAAAAAATGGTCCGCAATAGCCCGACGTTTTTGCAGAGGGTAAAACAGCATAAAAGACAAGCTTATTGAAGGAAGAGGGGGAGAGCAATGATCTTTACAAGTTTGTCTTCCCGTCAAGGTTTGGAAAATTCAGAGTACTTTGACAAAATTTAAGGTAGCTTTCGAATAGCTATTATAATTTCACAATTAGGCACATAGTGCATCCCGAGAAAGCTGAAGTGATCGTTCACAGTTTCAAATGGACGACACGATACTTACAGTTCATGTGCTTGATGCGTTTTCACTTTTGGTACAACTATGCTGGCTGGTCAGATATAGCCGGTTAACTCCCTATTTTTATTATTCAGGAAAATCAGCGGTAAAAATAAAAAATGTAACCCTGACTTGATAAACCATTAACAGAGGCCGTGCCTTCGATACAGCCCTTCAAGAGACATTGTGTATTGCTGCTACTGTTTCTTATTTGGCACTCAGCCTAACAATTGGTTGCAACGATTGGTCAAACGTTGGTAAACTTATCAACAAACACAAAGCTTATAGCAATAATGCACACCACACAGCACTTGTCAGAGGACAAGCCTTTCTTTCAGTACAGCTTGATGGTGGTCCAAACATTACTCAGCAGCCACTCAGCAGCTATCGCGGAAGTTTTGATTATGATGGGAAAGCAGAATATTGCCATAAGGGGCCATTTACCAGAGGAGAGCAGCTTCCATGCTACCCTTTCCCTGATTGCGAAGAATAACTCCACCCTTCGTGATCACCTCGAACACGCAGGACCTACTGCAAAGTACACGAGCCCTGAAATCCAAGATGAGCTCCTAAACATAGCAGGATCCCAGATCTTAAATTTTAGTTTGTTCCTGACCGCACGAGAGCACAGTGCTTTGCATTCATCGCCGACGAGTCAGCAGATGTTGGTGTGATTGAACAAATTTCTTTGTGCGTCAGGTTTGTGGACAAAACGGAGTCCGAAAAGCACTTTGTCCGAGAAGATTTCCTCACTTTTGGTTGCGTAGAGAATGGCACAACCGCAGAAGCGTTAGCAGATCAATGTTTGGAGGGGCTTAACGAAGTAGGCCTGCCATCCCACTTATCAGACCACTCTGCTACCTTAGCGTGGTTAAATCTTAACACAGGTTTACCACCACCCAAACTGCCACTTCGAGCAATAGATTAATGTGATTACTGCGCCAGTAATCGCACAGAGTCAATTCAAATTCTAGTAAGAGACTACTTCGGACGAGACACTGATGATGGTAACACCACCTCAAAATTAGCATAAAGAAGTCTATATAAATGTATCAACTGTCCAGGTGCTTTCCATTCCAGCCATTTTCAGGACTCCTTTACCATGAACTTCTGTTCCCTTTGATTTCACTCCTGGAATATACCATCATTCTCAGATTTTAAGGAAACTTTCTAAGGAATGTTAAGCTTATGTGTCATTTGTCCCTATTTTGAAAGTTCTGGAGTTTTCAGTCAAGTGGAAAATCAATGACACTGGCTTTGCATAAATTCAAGGAGAACTAAATTATTAGTGCTGTGAAGAGTGCATTTTGACAACTTTGTTTAGATAATGGAATGATTATATACCGATTAATAGATGACAAAACGATGGTGTCAAATAAACCCTCAAATCAAATGCTGTGAATTCTGAATGAACACTGGGGATGTGGAATGTCCTATATTGGTAAATTCTACCTGTCTTTCTCTTTTATTCCCCCTCCGTCTGTTGGCTGAAGGTGTTCCTTTGTTTGGTTAGTCCTATCACCTGCTGATTGGAGGTCTTTTTCAGTCTTATAATACTCATCATGCTCTGATTGGTGACCGCTTTCCTCTGTACGTTGACAACCTTCATTTGTTAGTAGGGGGCCTTCCTTTGAATGTTGCAACTCTTCTTCATCTGTTGGTCGAACACCTTCACTTGCATGCGAAGGCCCTTCATTTGCAGGTTGAAGCACTTTCTTTGTTTGCTGTAACTGAGCTTGTACAGAGGAGGGCTCATTGTTTTCCTAACAGGAAAAGAGATAATAAAAGGAGGTAACATTACAAATTAAATTGGCATTTAACAGGATGAGTTTCATAGTATAATGAGACAACTACTTGTACAGCACATTTAACAACACTAAAGGTTATAAGTTCAACAACAACAACAATCTTTATTACACTCACTCTTGAAAATTGAAGCACATTTTGAGAGAAAGAAAAATCAGAATTAGATAGAGTACTGGATGCCTTAAACTACCATGGGGGCTGTTGGGGCCACACAGCCAAAATGTATTACTTAACACTCTGGCAGAGGTGCAAGAGTATACTCGTAAGCTCAATGGATAGGACAGAGTTGAAATTTTGGTCCAGTGTCCGAGTCTCTCGATCCTTTTTGCTTCACACTTGTTTCTGAACGGCATTTATGCAGCTGTTAGGAGGGCTTTTAAGTAGGGCCGTTTGACCTTGGCATACAATGTAGGTCTGCATGGCTTCCATTGTTATCTGCGCGTATCTGCCAATGTATTTTTCTTGGTGGGAATATTTGAAGTGAAGAATTAGAATTTAGAGGGATTTCTAAAGTGACTTCTGGTACTTGTTTTCAACGTTGGGGGTCTAGAACAAGGCTTTGTGCGCCACTTCGCAGATGCTAGTAACAAATGCTATGGTATTGTTCTGGGCATCACTGAGCATGCACTCTCAATGGATGATGTCATATGTGGAGTAAGGATGTGCACAAAGAGTTCAAGTGAATGACCTTAACTGGCTCTACAGTACATTGTGTTACCCACTCTCCTGACGTTATTACTATTCAGGGGATCTAGACTGCTACACAGAATAAGTTCACTGTCTTGACCCAGGCAGATTTTCTTCCAAAAATGTGCAAATGAGTGAATAAAGTCCAGAGTCAGAAAAAAGAAAAAAGGTACGTATTTTAAAAGTATTTTGTATCTTTTCACACGTTTCATACATGACATTAACCATGTTTTCAAGTTCAGTGGTACTATTACGGTAAGAACGGAATGAAATCTTTGCTATTTGCTGTCCAGGGCTAGGTGTCTCTAAAGTGAAGGACCCTAATATATAGATTTAGCCAAACTTAAAAACGGAGCTCCTGGGCAGGGATGTTCAAAGCCTGATTAAGCTAACCCAGGATAAACGAGAATTTTGATTTGAGTTTTGTGACTATGTGGAGAGGTCATAACAATGTCAAAGTAGCTGTGAATCCGCAGGGAATTTGTTTGTTTGCCCCAAAATTTCGACAGAAGCTAGTTTGACATTTTAACAACAAAAACATGTCTACAAATTTTTTATTTCCAAACATTTTTCTCCGATCTTTTTTCTGCGACCACTCCATATTTTTAAATCCTATTTTGAAACTCTTTTTGTAACTTTTAACTGAAATTGAATATGGCAACTCAAAGACACCATTTTTTTAGCGCCTTCGGTCGGGAAACTGGGGGACAAATGACATAAGGGAAAAACAAAATTTGCTTTGACTTGTAGCTTTCAAAAGGGGGCTCAGACGCTTCAATTTACAGGTCGTAAAAAATTCAACAATTCATTTTATCTCCAAAGTATAGTTTGATAGCCAGCTCTGTAAGCTTTAATTTGATAAAGTGGGTTAGGTATCTACAGTTTAAACCAGACCCGCTTACATCGCTTGGGCGTGAGACACCTCTAAAGGTAAACCTTGAACCTTTTTTATTTAAATAGTTGTAGGTTTTCTGAATCAATTAGGAAAGTACAATGTACGGATTAGATCAAGCCCTTTACTTTTTGCTTTGGAACAACCTTCAGCTTCATCGCCTCGCCAACCTTGGAGAGCCCACGGACAGCAATTTACCTCAGTTCATCATGTTGCAGACTTTTCTTTCCAAAACGAAACCTGACATTCAGAAACATTTGGTTCTCAAAGTAGCAGGGTACAAGGATCTTTTGGAAATCAAAAGTCAAAATCAAGGTCATGGCAAAGGCTTCTGTTGCCATCACTGCAATTTTCTCTCTCACATGAAACAAAATTGTCTGGAAAAAACTCGGAAAAACAATGGCTCTACCAATCCTCACCAAAGTAAAGAAGTTTCTTGTTTATGGAATAAACACCAGCGGTCTCCATGTACACTACAGGACCAATCATGCAAATACGATCGACTACACAAAGGCAATACTTGTTCTGAGATGGGATGCAAGGAAATAAACCACAAACAAATCTCCCTTGTCTGGGATTGTCTGGTGATTGGGACCTCTTGGATGGCTATGGCATTCAAGGAGTGTCGGCCATTTATATTGGGATGGGCTTCTCAAGTTTTTTTGTACTTTAATTCAGGCCTTGACAAGTGGATGTGCTGAGCATGATCGAGGCTGCAAAATGTAAGAACAACAGGTGTCAAGTAGAAGCTTGTCCACTGAAGTTACTTGACATGACAAAATGGTACGGTTCAGGTTGACAGACAGTTTGTTCAAAGAGGGTGGTAGTGTCAGCATCAGGAACAGAGGAGGCGTAGCTACCTGGGATTGAACACTGGAACTAGTTGGTTCAGTAGAGGTGCTTGGTTCTGGATGGGTTGCCTGTGGTATTTGAACATTGCTAGGGTTTGCAACAGGCTGGGAACAATCCATGTTGCTCTTGCGCCCACCAAGACCACAGTTCACCTTAACAGTTTACCTTACCACCTTAAGTGCTACATCCATTGGGGTACTGGGAAATGACCTGTCGTTAACCGTTCTCGAACCTGAACCTGGAGTAAGAGTTCTTGATGGTCTTTTTAGCGCATCAGCAGTACATCCTATCATGGATTTTCCTCCCAACCCAGACACCTCAGATGGTGATCTTCTTGATTTTCAGCAATTGAGAGCTATGAATGTTCTAGTGCAGGGAACAAGGAAGAAAGCTTGTATCAATCATTCCACTTTTGGTTATCTATCACCATGTACTGCTCAGAGTAAAGCCCACTTCAGTGATGCCCTGCAGTACACAGCCAATACCCTTTGGTCATCACTGGAAGCCTTTGACGCTGTCCTATGTCAGTCTTCTGGGGATAAAAGTCGCCCTGTGAACAGTCCACTAACTAACAATTTTAGTCAGAGAGTTCCATTACAATCACACTGCCCTAAACAGGCCAGTGAAGAAATGGTTAAGGTTGGTCTTGTTGAAAGTTCTTGTTTACTTCACCCCTTCAATCAGCCAGATGACACAGATTATCAAGACGTGCCCAGCTCCCCACTCAACATTCAAGCTTGATCCATTTTCCATTTTGTGCCTAGACTTTGATGAGTACAGCCACGTTGACCCCACAGTCCATGACCAGTTTACTTCAAAAATATCCACATGCCTTTCCAACATCAATTGCGTCCCCTTCAGTATTCAAGTCAAGGCTTTTCTCCCACCCAGCAAAGATGGGACACGTGAACAACAACTTTGTGCTATTAAATGGGCAGTCGAGCAGTGGCAACAATACCTTTTGGGAAAAAAGTTTATTGCTGAAACTGACCATGCCAATTTGAATGGTCGACTTCCATTGCCCCAGACAAAGCTAAGCTTGCATGCTGAGCATGTCTGCTGGACGAATACAATTCCGAACTGCATCATCGCCTTGGCCATAAAAATGCAGTCCCCAAACATCCTGTCACATTACCCAGTACTGACAGCAATTCATGAAGAGAACAATACTTCCTGTGCAGTTTAAATCGACAAATTGCCACCTGTTTCTGTGTCAGCTTACCTTGCCAGTGTGTTAGGACTAGCTCCCTACCACTCCATACCATTTACTCTGACCATCACAGCTACCTTTAAGTTAGCTCTTTCCCAGGCCACAGCAGATACACACATGCCACCCTGCAACAGTAGTGCCTCCCTCAGCACCCAGCCAAACAGATGAATCATTGAGTCATCTCTGATCTAGCAGACAAGAATTCATCATTAACATTACCTGTCATCTGGGAGTAACAAGTCTGCCCTTTGTAACCTGCCTTCCTGCAAACAAATGTGTATCCAAAACCTGGCACAATGATGCATTCTTTTGGAAGGACTTATCATGTATTCTGATGAATTCCTTAATGATCCAGGTCACTTTTGCATCTTTGTCCCCAACAACAGAGATGTGAAGTCCAGACTACTGCACGCTTACCATGATTCACCCCTTGGAATGCATAGGGGCCGAGACTCCACCTACCATGCCCTCGCCACAGACTTTTATTGGAGAGGGATGTGAAAGGCTACAAAATGCAGGGCTGCAACAAATCTGTTGACCAACGCCATGGCCTTGTGCATGCACGTTTCTATGAGAAACCAATGAATGTACTTGGAATTGACTTTGTTGGACCATTCCTTAAGTCCACCAATGGCAACCGCTACATACTCACCACAGTTTCTTCATTCTCTCACTTCCTAGTAGCAGTACCAACTGCAGATTGAAGTACTACTACAGTGGCAAAAGCAGTGTTTGACAATGTGTTTCTAAAGTTGGACTTCCCAACCACCCTTCTTAGTGATCAAAGTGGAGAGTTCCTGGTGCAACGTCACCATATCAAACACTTAGTTCAAAGGATTTATGAAGTACACAAACTGTTATCTGCTAATACAAGAAAATTTACTATCGGACAAAAAGTCCTAGTCAGGAAACCGCCTCCTTCAAATGTGGAGAAAAGATCAGCAACTAAGCTCATCAGGAGATGCCATGATACTGCCAAATAATGTTGAGAAACTGATACCAGTACCTGAAACCAAAGCTAATGAGTTAGAGGAAACCTCCACTCTTAAAGCAAAAGGATGTTAACTTGTAGGAAATACTGTCTTATGTCAAATTTCAGTTGAAAGCCCAGCGATGAAGAATCAGTGTCAGCAAAACAGGGTTTGCCTATCACCTATATTTGCTTTTAAATTTCCTGCGCGCTGCCATCTTGGATGGCACCACATGACGTCATGTGGTTGCCCAATTGTTTCACACAAAATATGCTCTGCTTCCTAACAAAAGCGGCAACCAAATGACATCACAAAATCCAAAATGGCAGTGCACTGGAAATTTAAAAGCGAAAATAGGATATAACCTTAACTCAATTTTTGCTACTCTTGAATATTATTTTCACCTTGTCCAGTAAAATTTGAGATAGACAATTACTTCAACCATTTCAAAGTCAACTTGTTGTAAGAGTGGAGGTTCCCTTTAAGAGATTCCTGCACACGTACCATCCATACTGTATATGGAAAGTGCTAGGGCCACATGCAGAACATTTGGAATAAAGAGAGTTCATGTTGTAGTTCTTAATTTGTAAAAAATGTGGTTGTGCTTTAGAGTATTTTCGGGGTGGGTATGAATATTTCCTGGAACAAACATTTGCTGTCTTATGATGTAAGGGACACAAATGCCACTAGTTTCTGCAGTTTTGTTATATCCTGCAGTCAATTTCACCTGGTAAAATTATCAGGCAATAAATATTCAAAGACATTAGAGAATGCTCTCTTTTATTGTCCTAATATGTTATACACATGTATGTACCTTCAACCTGTTATTTCCCAGATGTGTTTCCTCAAACACTTTGTTGTCTAGATCGTCTTTTGGGATGAGCCCATCCTCAGGTTCTGAGTCTGATAATGAAGACAAGTTGATGATTTCATCTGACCCTTCACTGCTGTCTGAGAATAACTCTTGCTCTGCTTCTGGCTCTGTGATAAAGTACATACCAAACCACAAATAAAACCTCTTATACTGTACATAAAAATCCATAAAGAAAGTATATCTGATATTTTTTGGTCATTTCATTTGGAATTTCAGGTGGCTCATACTACTCTAGATCATCCTCTGCTTGGCAATCTACCTCCACTATACTGTGCAATGAGAGACGTGAAATACACAAGTCTGAGTTTTAATTTGCAACCACATTTCCACCTCATAAATGACATGTAGATTACTGTTTGTGATGACAAACAGTAAACATTTAACCCTTTCACCACCAGTGGTCACTTATAGATTTTACTCTGTCTAACACCAGACGATTTTACTCGTCAAAGGGAGACCCTTGGTGGTGAAAGGGTTAAGAAAGCTGTTGTATATTTATATTCTTGTAGTTGGTGGTTCTTACTGTCTCTGTCATGCCACAAAAAAATCGTAACCATTCAATAAAATTCATAAAGTCAAGAATCTGGGATATGATAGATGATCGATATATAAACAATCTCAATGAGATTTAGGTCTGTGCTGTTTTTCATATGCCTATTATTCAGAAACTGGTTCACCCGAATTTATTAAGCTTTGGTTTTTTGCTTTATGGACTTGAAATGGCGACAGATCTAAAGTACAGGTCACACTGGTCACAGCTCAAAGGTCACAGGTCACCATTGTGAATTTGTGGTATACAAAGGGGAAAAGTGACTCAATCCTTGACATTAGGACCCACTACAAGCCTATGGGAACATTCCAATAGACGCATATCACCTCATGCCAACCACAAGGAGTCAAACGAGGTTTCAGTTAAGGTGAGGCAACAAGACTCCTGGGAACAAACACTTTAGAAACTACATTTGCCTCAGTCTCAAATTTCAAACTGCACCTCAATATCTTAAAGATGTCATAGAGATGACACTAACAGGAGTCTGTTTCGCGGCCAGAAGATCAGCTCTTCAAAAATAAAAATGACTCCAAAAAAAGTTTTGCCATTTATCATGACATATCCCTTAAAAGTGTGTGGCCTCAAACCCATTTCATGAGTAATTGGGTCAAAGAACAAAACCAACTGTTGCGGGTTTACAGAAATCTCTAACAGACACGCTCATTTGAGTGAAAATATAAATGAAGGCTAACTGATGTGTTGCAATCACAATTCACAAGGGGAGCCCACATAAGCCTGTTGTTATTCTTTGTTGTAAAAAGTGAATTTGTTTAGATAACAAACTTACTTCAAATTCACAATTTTTTTTTTTTTTGTGAGCTGTGACCTGTACTGTAACCTCACCATTAAAAAGGCTACTGTTAAATATTGAACAAATGTTTGACAGATCATCTGAACCAGATTCATATAACTTTAAAATTTGACACAAATCTGTACAATTCTACTCCATGAAATTGATTTGAACATGGAAGACACATTGAAAACCTCAGTCAAGAGGATTTTGTGCACAAAGGAAAGTTAAAAGTTGTTTGACTTTGGAAGAAAAACTAATTCATTATTTTACTTTGGAAGCAGTTCTTCTGCAAACATGAAAAACGTGCACATAGAAGCTTGAAATCTAATATTTGTTGCATCAAGAGAATAATTATTCTTCAAGCTCAAGTAAAGAAGTTCTTTTAACTGCTTGTAAATTTAATTTATTTTTAATCATTTTATCGAACTGTAAAGCGCATTTGATCATGTTTCAGAATGAAAAATGCGCTATAAAAGTTGCAATTATTATTGTTATTATTGTTCTTGATAACTACATTGACTTTTTCTTCTGAATCCTTTGTTTTATCATTCACACTTTGTAACTGCCAAGATCCTAAGGTTGCTTCTTACTCGGAAACTTAACAATTACAGGGGTAGCGATGTGCGAGGCGATAGACGATTCGAACTCCACTTGCAGAATGATTAAAACACATTTAATCACAGTTTAAGGTTCACGTGTTACACTAGTAGCGACGGTGATGACAGAAGCGGTAGCAAAACTGTTCCAAAAATAACGATATAGTATCGTAGTTGCGGTACAAATGAGTAGGTTCGAACTGAAAAACGATAATTAAATAAAGTACAGCTAAGATACAGAATTTAGATACATAGGCATGTAACAGACAAAATAATCGGCACTTAACAACTAATAAGGCGGTTTCCAAAAAGAACTAATAGACATTAAGTAACAACTTGTAGCATACAAAGGATGCTAAGAACATTACATCCAAAGTAACGGTATATAGTTGAAAGGCTGAACTGAAACTACTAGCACTGAACATATATATCTAGATCATGACAACAATAATTTGGCGAAGATTAGACAATTGGTTTCATAGCGTAAAAACACTTAAACATTGAAAACTAGTTACTTGGCAATAATAACAATGAAGGTAAAGGATAGGAAAACTTACTTTGGTGACGACTCGCACAGACTATAGCAGAAAGTACAGCGCAAAGGTAGTCAAGTGGTAGTCGGTAGCTCATTGATCCTATGATCGTAGCGGTTGCAGGGTAACTGACTACTACGGTTGTAACGAGTCCCTTTTTAAACGCGCGCATACGTGATTATGCCTAGGGCGTTGCTTGAAACATGTGTACTATATTTTAGAAGTGTTATTTCATTTCCCAAACACACATTTAGCCTTCAGTAAGCATGAAACTGCAAATTCCTAACTAATGCGTAATACATTTGAGCATGTTCTACTGAAACTAAAGCTATTGATTGTTACTAGAAAATGTCATAAAAGCGGGGGACTTTTCAAAACTAACAAGAAGAAGTTTTAAGTAGTCAATGGGGAACCAACGATACCAATTAATACTCTGGGGGTTAATTTTAGCATGCACAATTTTCAGAATGTGAGGGTGCATTCCTTACACGCACGTGTGACCCTGGGGCTGAATATGCTCATGCATGCGCATGCAAAGGTAAAACAGCATGGCGTGTTGGTTTGGTGAAATTCGTACGTCAACTTCTGATTTTATTCATCTTTAAATAGCGGTAAGTTTTGCCATCGTTTTCTAATCGTTTAGCAATCCTTATCTTCTTTGTGTAGCTTAGTTTTTTAAGAGATTTCTGGCTTTTTAAGGATCATTCTGTGTGTTTCAGTTCCTCAGTGACTGTACACTTGTGCCAAAGACTAGTAGTTTTCACTTTGTAACACTTGCTTTCATCACTTTCTTTCATTTTATTATTTTCAGTCCGCTTGCATTTCTGTTAGTTTATACATTTTTGTATCTTTCTTTTAGTATCCTTTAGGCATCCAGCCACCAGGTTGAGCGTATTTTGTTATTTTATTACTCGATTTATTTAGGTTCATTCCGGTTCTATTTTAACCCATTGACCCCCGGCGCTTTTTGCCAAGAATGGGTTTTTTGGTGTTTCTCAGGCTGGAGATTGGCCAAATTAGCTTCGATCTAGTCAAAAACACATTTACAGCATGACAGCTTGTTCTTCTTGCCACCAGCATCGCGATTTGCAACATTTTGGCTCGGGCCTGGGCAGAAATCAAAATTTTGAGATTTTGGAGGCGAATGTGACCTACATCTTTCGGCTTTTCGATTTTTTAAATTTTTTTTCACCCTTCCTTTTTCTACTTTACTTTTCTTTTGGCTGCAGTGATTGACCTTTCAAGAAAACGTCATTGAGACGGGCAATTTTTACCCTGGAGTAGCCTCGTGTAGTGGTAGGAAGTTTTGCGCTGAGTTTTTCAC
>OZ026606.1:5398622-5421122 GCA_964020085.1 Micromussa lordhowensis | reverse complement strand
TCATCAATTAATAATCATCAAAAATCAAAAATCCTTTTCTTAGATTAGCTTTGCAATATCGTAATTATTGCAAGCAGGACTGGGTTTGAAAGGTTGTCTAGAGCAGATATGGATTTATGAGCTCCATAATTTGAAGAACTGCTATGCAAGAGAATGATATTAAAAACGGGCTTTCAGCAGCATGACTAGGAGAGGAAGACAGAAAAGATCAAAAGGTAACAGTGACATGCTTGTACAATGTACAATGCTTTTTTTCTGTAAAACATAGGGAGAGATTTCAGGGTAGCTAAATAGGTGTTGCCCAAGGCAATCATACCATATATATTAAAAACGGGTGTGCATACATGTAGTGCATAGCAAGGGCTAGGTCTACAAGCCTAAAAACCCTTTTGGAATGTTTTATTCCAAGTACTGTTGTCCGAATCATGAGCATTTTGCCTGAAGAATTCCCAAACTGGGGAGGGAGCATGCACACCCCGCCTCCCCCGAGCCTATACACTTGGACAATGTTAAGTGACAATGTTCTGGTTTGTGATTACTTCCAGGGAAAGCTGAACTACCAACAACATTAAATGCATCAAGGAGTGGCTTACCTCTGTCAGAATGGAATCCACCATTACAAATGTTCCTGATCTCCCTATACCAGCACTTAATGTAAAAGAAAAACACAGATCACTTAAAATTAGTATAAGAATAATCATATTTATTTTAATTAATAATTTCACTGGTATGAAACATGCAATAAGCACAGTTAATCATATGAATGTGAGTGCAAAAAAGGATAATTTAACGCTAAGAGTACATCATATTTGAAAATTCTCTCAAAAGTTTTAAATATCATGAATAATGTCCAAGGACAACAATGTTGGCACTCAGGCTTTCCATTTCCCTTTTTAGTGATTACTGGCGGGACCATGAGAGGAAGGGACTGGTGGTCACTTAGCTTACATCATTGGATGCACCAATATTGTTGATATGATGCAAGAACACGTTGACGGATGAATTGATCAAATGATTGGCTGGGTCTAACTTAAGGAAAGTAGAACAAAGCTAGTTGTACTCATCAGAAAATGCAGTAGGATTAGATGACAGGCGTCATGCATGATGGAACATAGTAGCAAGTACACTACTGTGTCTAAGGCCATAAGCATGCAAAAATCATGGCCAATATCTAGCCATCTTGACATCATGCTTGTCAATAACCTCAACATGTATATATTCTATGAGTGTCCAAGTGATATAGGAAGATTATTAAGGTGGCTTCATCGTTTTTGAGTAACAATACTGTTCAACTTTGAGTGACTAGAGCACCACCATTATCAATCCAGCAGAAAATCAAACATTACTGGTGTGCTAGAGATAGATGAAAGTTTCAAATGACTTATGTACATGGGCAAAGAAGCCAACAGAACTGATTGCAACATAATTATTCATTTGAATATTATACAACAGTAATACAGACAAGAAATATCATTCCTAAGAAACAAACACAATCCATACTACATGCAATCGCTCAACAACTCGACCTTAATCTTGACCTTATACGCTGCTATGGGAGGTTACAGAATGCCTAACAACACAACGTTTCAAATCCTAGCGCAAAAAGATACCTTATTATCACTTATTTTCACAAACTTAATTTTCGCGATTTAAAAAGAAATGTGAAATTTAATTTCTGCGAAAAAAGTCCCACAAAAATTAAGACACAAAATTTAGTTTCAATCTGCTTGGAGTTTACAGATGAGTAGGAGGGCTCAAATTTCAGTTCAATGCATGACCTTATTCCTCATCATGACTCATTTTGCTGAATTAGTTCCTGTAACACTTCCTCGGTACAGTCTTCAGATTTGCCATGTTGCTGACATTGTTGAACGTTTTGGCTGGTTTATTGTTGTTATGGTTGATAAAATACAGAAATGGAAGTTTAAAAAACGAGCACCAGTTACTTGATTCGCAAAATTTAATTACCTCGAAAAACAGCGACTCCACAAAATTGCGAAATTTAAGTCCCGTGAAATATTTTTACTAGAAATTTGCTAAATTAAGTTGTGCGAAAATAAGTGATAGTAGAGGCATTTAGATTGGACTACGACTGCGAGATGGAGTATGAGTACGATTTTCCAGAGCCTTTGCTCTTCGTGTTGGTTTTAGGTCGAGAGGGTAGCTCATGGGATGAAATGGGTATGTGATGTGATAATGTGGAGCCTGGAAACTAGAATTGAAAAGTCAATCTCATACTCAATCTTGTACTTAAATCTTAAGTCTCCTAATAAGGTAGTTACTTAACTACACTCATTGTCCAATTCAAGCATAAAGAAGTCGTGCATCATGGTGTAGTATAGGAAAGATTAAACTCAGATCAGACAAAGGTATTGGATTCCTGACGTTCAACAACTCATCAAAAATCATCTCCAAATGCGTAAGATGTATAAAGATGGAAGAACCACCCTTTTGTTATGTGCTCGCACCACCTTTACTGAAGCCAAGAGTTAAGAAATCATGGGCCTTTCAATTGATTTGAATCAATTATGCAGGTCTGCAACCAAGGAAATCCAACTTTATCTAAAATGTATATACAGTTGAACCTTGATATTTTGAACTCTCACGGGAAACAGAAAATAGTTTGAAATAGCAGGAGTTTGAAAAAGCCTATGGTAAATGACTGGTTTTGAAGTCGAAATAACAGGGAATTCGAAATAATAATTGACGGGGTCCAACTTTATGTCTATTCACCTGTACTGCAGCAAGAGCCTTAAACCTCAAATTAGTAGAGGATCACACTATTCTGGCCTTCCTTAGAGCATTCGGAAAATTTATAAGTTGTTGTGGAGTCCAGAAAAGGGAGCTTAAGCAACCACTACTTAGTGCACTGATGAACAAGCCTGGACATATTGATGCAAGGGCAGCTAAAATCATCCACAGACTGCCATTAGAAATATTAGATCAAGATACCCTAGAAACAAGTGAATGGGAGCCGCTATCAAATCAATATAAAAAGAAACTACTTATCTTAATGTACAAAGTAAATAGTAACATTACCCCAGATAAAATAACAAACCTCTTTAGTATTGCCACTTCAATCTCAGAAATAGTAATTCTATTCTACTTTGACATTGACAGAACTCAAGATGTAGAGGCCCACTAGCTCTGGACCTATCTCCAACCTCTCTTAAACAGTCCTCCCCTCCCTAAAGAACTTTAAGAACCTTTTAAAACAATGTCAATAATTTTATTTAAAATATTAGCTTTCTAAAGGAAGCATGCATGGTCTCTCATAAGAATCAAGACTTTACATATTTTTACTATTGTGATTTTGATCCAATAGCATAGTATAGTAGTTTTTTTAGTCTAGTGATTTTGATAATAGCATATTTAGTATAGAGGCCCTGTTAGGGGGTTCCCTATGTGCCCGTCTAGAGCTGGGCACCATGCATGCCATAGAGAAAATTGACACACAAAGAATTGGTCGTATCACGCTTTGACGGTGAAGTCGACATACCTCTCCAAAAGGCGTATAATAGAAGACACATACCAGGCCTACACGGACAGATTCCTCGTCCTGAAACTGCACGCAAGTATGGGCACCCAGAGAAAATTGCAGGTGAAATCCCGCCATACAAAGAGCACTTAAGCATTGGCTTATTAATTAGCAACAACTGTGTTCAATCCTTAAAGCCAAGATACATAGTCCCTGGTAAGTCAAAAGACCCCCAGGCCATACCCCAACATTGGGTTGGGGCGTGGTAGGAGCTAGAAGCCAAGGAGAACATGAAGATGATACTGGGGAGACAGCTGAATGCCACTGTATTGCCACGAGGGAGATACTAGGCCAAAAACAAAATCGACTAGCAAGTTCATCCCTTTGAAGAGCTGAAAGAGAAATTTATGATTCCTTTGACCATCAAGAGAATGTTCGAGAATCAAGAAACTAACTTAGCAATGTCTCAGGAGGATTGGAAGTGTATGAAGATAACCACAGGCAGTATTCATAAAGCAGGCAATGGATGCTATTAAGTTCACTTACCGCTTTGCAACAAAAACATCCAGTTACCGTGCAACAGGAAGCTTGCCGACATAAGATTGAAGCTACGAAGAAGATTTGCTAGGGACTCAAAATATGTGGCATTCATGGAGAAGATGTTGGAAGCCAGGCACACAGAGAAGGCCCCAAAGCCATGTCATGAAAAACGTGGTACATTCCTCATCATGGGGTGTATCACCCAAAGAAGCCCGATAAACTTCAAATAGTCTTTGACTGCTAAGCAGAGTTCCAGGGCTATTCCCTTAATCACAATCTTTTTCAAGGACCTAATCTCATGAACTCCTTAGTTGGGGTCCTGTGTCATTTTTAGACAAGAACCGCTGGCATTTGATTGTGACATAGAAGGCATCTTCCACCAAGTCCACATCAATGAAGAGCATTTCAACCTTCTTCCCTTCCTCTGGTGGGATCAAGAAGACACCACAAAGGAGCCCACAGAATATTGAATGACAGTACACCTTTTCGGCACCACTTCCTCCCTGGGCTGTGCTAATTTAGCTCTAAGAACTGCCGCAGATGAAGGTGTACTTGAATTTGGAGTAGAAGCAGGTTCATTCATCAAGGAAAATTTCTATGTTGACGATGGACTTAAGTCAGCGCCTACAGTCCCAGAAGCCCTAATGACGGAAAGCATCACATCACGCCTCAGCAGAAACGCTCACTCCCAAACACTTTCTTACTTTGAAGATGAAGGTCTTTCTAACTCCCCCAGGAGTGTTCACTTCTGCTGACCTCTATTCTCGAAGATGGTTGCGACTCTGGAAAAAGAATACCCTAACGTAACCTGTTAGCCATAGTTTAATACAAGACAGTAAGACTTATTTGGGGGAAGCAGGAGTCAGAGACCTACCTGCAGTGAATTACGCACGGTCCCACATCAGCAGACATGACTCCTGTCTTACGAACCTCAAACAGAAAAGCCAGAAAAGTAGCAGGTGATGTTGGTACTCCAAAATCAGGCCATGTTAGGTAATGGAAGTGGTAAATAGGACGTGTCTCTCCAGTCTGCATAAAAAAATAAAATTCATATTACCTGTTTTGCTCAATAGCAAATATTAATATGTTTCAGTCCCAATCAATAATATTAAAGGTCCATTTACATATGTGTGACAAAGTGTATTAAGGATATTTTAAAGACAAACATGCAATACCAGTAACATTCTTAAATATCTTGAGTATTCATTTCAGGATGGTGCCTACTTTTGTTAGTGCACACAAGTTCTGCATATCACGCAAGGCATGGTTTACTGCCATGCGTGCACTAGGGTTGGCACTAACATAATCAACTACGCTACCAAGTACATTGTACATGACTAAACTGAAAGCAATATTTTCCTACTGTGACCAAATCAAGTTCAATGAGGCTGTACTAAAACCAGGCATACCAGAATAGCACCATATCGCTAACCACTAACTATTAACGGCTTCCAGCTGAAAAACTAGCTGTTCTCTGTCAAAAATATTATACTGAAATCCAAATGTAACCATGTACATGTACCTGCAGATGGCAAAGTGTGACACTAACCATGACATACTTGTTACACATATAAGTGATTTGTGTCCATTACTGAGTTTCAAAAAGTCGAGTGCAAACATGTGAAATACATTTCGATTGTTCAGACAATCTGTTCCTTAAACTCAGAGAAATAATAAAATACAGAGCATGACTTGAATCCATGACCTCAGGATTTCAAGACCCGATGCCCTAACCAGTTGGCCATGCTGCCTCCCTTGAATACTTAAGACAGTCACAGTTAATAAAATGTTCAATAACAATGCTCTTCCTACTAACCAACATGTTTTCTAGTTCCAGTGATCTGATGGTAAAGTATTCATTCCGCAATTCCTGAAGGTAATAGATTCTGAAATTACCAAACTCAAGATGACTGACATGTCCATATTGTTCCCCACAGGGCCAGTACTGGTAACATTTAATCTGTAAGAAATCACAACAATAAACATTAAGCATTTGCCAAATCTATGGAAATAATTTGAAATTCACTTGTTGAGTCTCCAATCAAGATAGGGGAAGATTATAGCTTAAAATTGGTAATAAGGAATTGCACCAAGGTATAAAAATATCCAACAGTGACCTTACTTTCAAAGAGTTCAAAGAGTTTTCAGTCAGTCACAGATAGTGTATGAGTTTTCAAAATAACAATCAAGTTTACTGGGAATACTATTTCCCTACAAGACAGACTTCAGGTGTAAATATAGTGCTAGTAAGCCTTTTCACTACAGGAACTTGATGTTATAGTCAAAAACTAAGAAAAAGTCATTGAAAAGTCATCTTAAATTGGAATGTTTCTTATTTAAAATGAAAGTTCTTCGAATAATGCTTCATGTCAGGTAAACACCTAAGATCTGGAAAGCAACTGAAAAGTTTAGGCAGCCATAAACAACATGAAAACTAACCACCGAAGTAACCAAAAAGTTGTCGCTGAGACACGGAAAACTGAAAACACGGAATAAACTCACCAGAAAAATACAGCTGTAAGGAAATTAAGTGCAGATTTGACTGACTTTCAGCAGAACACAATTGCCAGGTTAGCCAAGATAGAAAGCATAATGTTGAAAATTGAGGAGATAGGTAACCTGAACACCAAATCACAAAAACTTGACAAAGAAGTCGGCTGCATAAAGGTTTCTTTAACTTCTATAAGTCTTCAGTTGAAACAATTGACACCAAAATGGAAGACTCTTTAAAAAATTCTAAGAAAGTAAGAAAGAGCTTAAGAATAAACTTGAGCACTTAGAGAGATATTGCCTGCGACTTCAACATTTGCCTCATAGGTGTTGAAGAAGAAGAAGGCGACGACTGCATGGCTATTGTCTTGACCACATCACACTTCTCGGCTTAAGAGAAGCTCATGGAGAATTGGAAAATGCACAGCCCAGTCAAGATTCCTTTCATTTACCTTGTGATAATGTAGATAATAGTTACCAAATAATAAACAGAAATTCAGTTTCCTAAGATTGTTATTACCCTTAACAAGTATGGAGTCTTTCCACACTTCAATTTAAAACCTTCAGAAAATTCTGACAAATATGAATGTTTAGAAATTCCCTTTCTAATACTTATTGCACAAATTAATGCCCCTGGAAACACAAATAACAAGAAGAACCACTGCAGATTCATCAGTTCTATTGCAACCACTCATCACCTGAAAAACAAGTGTCAAGTTACCATTTGTACCAAAATATAAAATGAACTCATTACAATTCCTTGCAACAAAAACAAGTTTTAAAACTCAGTGGTCTTATTGAGTTATTTTTTTGTAAAAAAATATCTCTTAGTCGGCGCGTCGGGTATGTCATGGACGGGTGGTTCAGTGAGAGATGCATGTATGTCACACCAATCAGATTGGATCTACTATTAAACACCAATCAAATTTCTTGTTGTAAAGGTACATGGTATGCGAGAAGATTTGATCCCGACACAGTTCAGAATGGCCATATTTATTCTTCTATAAAAGATGAGGAAGTACCCATATATTGGGCTTACTTCTTCATTTTCTATGGGTTAGGCTAAGGTTTTAGCTATGAACGAGATGAGTCCTGAGTTTTGGAGCAGTTCGAGAGTTAGTAGAATGCAAATGGCATCAGATATTTTTATTTTCAGTCGAAAAGGTAACTTGATACTTTTGTTTTTCACAAAGAGTAAATTTAATTAGAGGTCACAAATCGTCGCTTCTAGTTCTTAGAAAGTGTTTTAGAAGAGACAAGACTATTTCAATTTGAGACAGTTCAACGTTTACAATAAAAAGTGTAGGTAATGATTGTTTCGTTCCTGTTGCATGCAAATATAACGAGATATTTTTACCTTTTAGTTAAGGGTAATTTGACACTTAAATTAGTAAGTGAGTAAATTCAATAAGAGCTAACAAATCGTCAGCACCTGTTCCCACGAGATGCTTGCTATTTTTAGCTACAAATGGTAATTTGACACTTTTGTTTTTCATAAGGGAGTAAATCGTTTGCACAAGATGTTTGCTATTTTTAGTTATAAATGGTAACTTGACACTTTTGTTTTTCATAAAGTAAATTCAATTAGAGCTTACAAGTTGTCGGCTATTGTTTCCAGGATATAAAACAAAAAAGAGGTTTCAGTTCTAAACTGTTTTTGCATCTCTGCAGTAGCAGTTTATAGTTTTATTTGATGACATTCATTTCAGTCCGATATTTTAAAGATAAAAAGTACGAGAACTGTTCAAATGTTCTTTCAAGACTGTGTGGCGTCAAATTAAAGTGCAATTTAATTAAATCAGACTTTCAACGAAGAGAGGTTTTTTTTCCCTCTTTCTTTCTATTTTCGGCGAAGTAGTGTTGTTGTGTAAAAAGGGTAGACTTACGACTTGTATAAAATGCAAAGAGTTCTCTTAACTTGAGTATTTTTGAGCAAAAATTCCTCTTGGGGGGTTGAAAGGGCTATGAGATCAGTGAGTGGCGGGGAGTTATGCATGTGCGCGTGTAGCACCAATCACAGTATGGATTGTATCAAAGAATGAATCAAATTGCCTGTTAGAAAATAAGATGGTAGCTACATTAATCTGGAGATGCGTCAGATCACTGTAGTTTGTTCAGTCAAACATGTTATAGCTTACTAATTAGTTATCTTTCCATGTATATCATAAATTCCCAGTTTCTCTATTGCTGTACATCGCAACCAAACAGACTTGTCAAATTAAAGGACAAGTAGTTTTTCTTTTTTTATTCCAGTTATATTACTGGTACAAGCTTGTGAACAATAGTTTGTGATTCCAGAGGAAAGAAATGTTGGGATTTAAAATTGTGACATTGTGTGACATCACAAGACTTGTCTTCTGCTCTTTAATCATGAATAGACCAATTTTGATATATTAAAACTCAGCCTAAAACAATAGACCTCAGTACAAGGCTCCGGGGAATAACTACAGAGTTTGTGGGGTTTATTCCCAGGAGCCTCTACTGAGGTCTATTGTGTTAGGATGAATTTTACTATATCGAAATTGGCCTATTATAAATCAGTGTGTGTTCAACACACATGGCTGGTCATTACCCTGATATCAATGTGCCCTCCCTTAGTCATTAAATTTAATGGAATCTTTGATGGTCACTTGCGGATGAAACTAACCTGATTTTTCTCAACAACTCTGTTCAACATTATCACCGCTTCAGTCTTTTGCTCCCATATCATCTGCCAAAAGTGCTTTGCAGTATGAGGCAAGGGTCCCTTAAAGCATAAATAGGGAAAACAACAAGTGAACTATTACTATTAATCATTGCGGTCTTTAAGCAACTTAACAAGCTGCGAGAAAGCCCAAAAAATTTATGACTTCAACTAAATTCAAAGCCACCATTTTCTAAGATACCAGACTTCACCAGGAGCAGTTCAACAGTCTAAGATCTCATAGTAGCTGCCACAATATTGTTTTCATGCTACAATGCAAATTCAGGGGTTTCATTAAGGGCCGGTCACTGGGCAAATTGACCGGTCGTGAACAGAACTTGGCATGGCTGCTTCGTCGATAATTTTTAAAGTACTGTTGCTGTCCCATACTATTTCACTGAGACTAACAGTCTTCTGAAAAAAGTAAGGTTATTTCATGTTATAGAAAACACATCTTTGCCAGTTAAAGTATGGATTATCTTCCTTGTATCTTCAAAGCATGATTTAGTTAAATAATATACAATGATCTACTGTACAGTACCGCTCAAAGGTAAGTTACCACCTCTCGTCTCGTTTCTCGCGAGACGGGTCTCGTTTCTCGCAAGATGTTTCTCGTTTCTCGTGAGACGCGTCTCGTTTCTCTCGAGAATCAATGATGCGTTTAGTATGGCATATATTACGCGTAAGAAACCGGACATGTGTAACGGTTGCTGCTCTGCAGTTCGTTGGCAAATCGATGGGACAGTCCAACATAAGATATGCATCAGTTTTATATCTGCATAAACTACACGTATAAGAAGAATTACATGCATTTCAATTCATGCGAACACGAGGGCAAAGAGTTGATTTTGCGAATCTTGTTCTCGATAATTTTTCAATCCTGATACTGTGAGTATTTTGGGACTAGATATCATATACTCATAATTCAGTTGCCTACATTTGTTTGCTCTCCAATAACCGCTCAAACGGCCACTAAATTTTGTGCAGGAGAAAAATGTTCCGACTTTCATCACGCGCCGGCGAGACAATTGTCTTTTCATGTAAATAGAGTCACAAAAGCGTCACAGAAATTATTAAAGAAATTATATCTCCGGTTCTGTGTGGTACAAATCGTTCATTCAAACGCCAATTAAAAAAAAACTCATATCTTTGACGACAGGAGTTTAAATCAAGGTTTCTGAGATGTGCCGTTTGCAATACACTGTAGTTTCAATTTTTTTTCTGCCAGGGAAACTTTCGTCTAGCGTAGGAGACGACGAGTCGGTAACGTAATGAACTTTCCCACGTGTGAACGTAAACGCTAAAAATATCTCCGGTTTTATTTGGCATAAATTGTTTATTTAAACGCCAAAATACTATATCTTTGAAGACACGGGTTTTAATCAAAGTTTCTGAGATGCGCCGTTTCCATTAATTTCAGATTTTTCTGCCAGGGAAAGTTTTGTCTAGCGGCACAAGACGACGAGTCGATAGCGTAATGAACTTTGTTGTCCGAAGCGTCACGGCAAACACGAAAAAATATCTCCCGTTCTATTTGGCATAAATTGTTCATTCAAACGCCAAAATACTATATATTTGAAGACAGGAGTTTTAATCAAAGTTTCTGAGATGCGCCGTTTGCATTAATTTCAGATTTTTCTGCCAGGGAAAGTTTTGTCTAGCGGCACAAGAGGACGAGTCGGTAGCGTAAAAAACTTTATCCGAAGCGTCACGTTAAACACGAAAAATATGTCCCGTTCTATTTGGCATAAATCGTTCATTCAAACGCCAAAATACTATACCTTTAAAGACAGGAGTTTTAATCAAAGTTTCTGAGATGCGCCGTTTGCATTAATTTCAGATTTTTCTGTCAGGGAAAGTTTTGTCTAGCGGCACAAGACGGTGAGTGGGTAGCGTAAAAAAACTTTATTGTTGTCCGAAGCGTCACGCCAAACACGAAAAATATCTCCCGTTCTATTTGGTATAAATCGTTTATTCAAACTCCAAAACACCATATCTTTGAAAACAGGAATTTGAATAAAATGTTAGTCGAGGTTTCATGATCAAAGCGTGGTTTCGCATGTTTGAATAAAATGTTAGTCGAGCTTTCATGATCAAAGCGTGGTTTCGCATGTTCACAAGTTTGAATAAAATGTTAGTTGAGGTTTCATGATCAAAGCGTGGTGTCTCACGTTTACAAGTTTGAATAAAATGTTAGTTGAGGTTTCATGATCAAAGTGTGGTGTCTCATGTTTACAAGTTTGAATAAAATGTTAGTCAAGGTTTCATGATCAAAGCATCGTGTCACTTATTGTTCACAAGTTTGAATAAAAATTAAATCTTAGTCCGAGTCGAGATTTCATGATCAAAGCGTGGTGTCGAATGTTCACAAGTTTGAATAAAATGTTAGTCCGAGTCAAGGTTTCGTGATCAAAGCGTGGTGTCGCCTGTTCACAAGTTTGAATAAAATGTTAGTCCGAGTCAAGGTTTCGTGATCAAAGCGTGGTGTCGCTTGTTCACAAGTGTGAATAAAATGTTAGTCAGAGTCAAGGTTTCGTGATCAAAGCGTGGTGTTGCTTGTTCACAAGTTTGAATAAAATGTTGGTCGAGGTTTCAAGATTAAAGCGTCGTTGCGCATGTTTACAAGTGTGAATAAAAAACGAGTCTCGTGAGAAACGAGACGCGTCTCGCGAGACGGTGGTAACTTACCTTTGAGCGGTACTGTAGGCAACTAAACGGTGCTGATTTTGTGCTCCAAACTGAAAATGCATCTCTGCAAATCTAGGATTTGAAAATTTTCAGGGGGCATCTTCCCCCTAGCCTTGCAAGGCCCTTCCGGTCTTTGGGCATCGCATTTTTTTCCTGCCGAATTGTCATACCCTGATGCCCACCAGCTGAAAAACTGATTGAAACAGCTACAAATTAGCTGTGCATTCTGCCAAGGGGGCAAACATTGCAAAGAAGACAGTTCTGGGAAAACTGGCTCTTCCAAATACCGAAAGCATGTAAAAAAAATTGGTAACAACTATAATTAACAAGAAAGAAGTTAAAAGTGCCAATTTTGGTTTATTTGCTCCCTAAGAAATTGTCGCCAATTTGCATTATCATGTGAAAACAATCCTGGAGGCTATTGTAAATAAGATCTAGTGGATTGCACATCTAGTCACTGCATCTGTTAATAAGGAGGGGGAGCATGGATGGTGCAGTGGCGAGAGCACTCGCCACCAATGTGTCCTGAGTTCGAGTCCCAGACCTGGCATCATATGTGGGTCGTGTTTGTTGTTGGTTCTCCACTCTGTTCCGAGAGGTTTCCCTCTAGGTACTCCAGTTTTCTCCTCTCCTTAAAAACCAACATTTCCAAATTCCAATTTGATCCTGGAATGCACGGGCATTTCTGAACAAGTTCTCATGAATTCCTTGGTGCTCCATGGGTAAACAAATTACATTATGATATTTTTTATAAGATTTCAGTAGTAGCACAAGTCAACCTTGAGCTTCAGCATGATCAGAGGTCTGTGTGAGTACTTCACAATGGAATTTACAGCAGACAAAACACTTAAAAGAAAATTCTGCCGGCTCTGGTCCTGATCTGTTAACTTTCCAAGCTTTTATAGCCTATAGTCAGTAAGGAAGCCATAAGCCAGTTTTAGAAAGCACTCACATCAATGATCTCAAACGCAAAAATCTAATATGTAGATTGCTTGATTCTTTAAAAATTCCAGTATGGTTACAAGGTGTTATTCCAGAACAAATACACACACCCAATTGATGACCTTTACCCACAATCCAATGACCACTAAACCCCCTCTCAACTGGATTTCTAAGGTCAAAGACCCCTCTTGCCCAGATTTCCAGTAAATTTTACCATTCTCAAGATCATTTTTGTTGTTCCAAAAGTAAATGTTCAAAAGATTACATGTGCCCAATGCATGACTTGGTTACTCTTTTTAGCCATATTCCGTCTAGTGTCTGATTCAACTGGATAAAAATTCTAGCAGGATTTCACACACTAGTGCTTTAATGTGATCTTCATCAATCATGCGTACAAAATGTATGTATCATGCATATGTACAAATGTAACAGTTCTTGCACAAGTGGGGAACTACATGACATTCTTTAGTTCTCTAATTTGCTATTAACAAGATTCTTATGCACTTGTTCTTAGATAATATTTCCATCATATTTATATGAATATATAATTTAATGTGACTGCTTCATATGTGCCAATTCATCATTTGGCTGTGTGACCACATGATGTTTCACCCTTGCTCAGCTCAGTTGTTAGAACGTCCGCTAGGGCCGTGAGTTCAAATCCCATCTAGAACTTGAATTTTTTCCGAGTTGACGTCATTTCTACATTCAAAATATTTGTATGTGTTGTTATTTAATACTAAAATCCCGCACACAAAGTGTGAAGACTAAGAAGGCTTGAAATTTTATTAAAGAAAGAATATGGCCAAGAATAATCCCCAATCAGGAAGATGAGCGCACAAAACACTTGATACAGTAATTTATAAAATGATGTGTTACAGCATGTCATTTCTTACCAGAAGAAAACAACAGTCGAAGATGACCGTGTTAAAGTGATAAAGTATTTGACGAAAACAGTCTACATTCTCAGTTTGCATTTTGTCTGCAGTCTGAATTTTGCATCCGGTCTGCAGTCTGCATTTTGTACTGACTGCTTAACAAAAACAAAATTCATATTTTGAAACTCCAACAAAAGCCAGAGCTTACTGATATCATAATTCCACATTTACTTACCATTTGCAAAGCTGCAAATAGCTTTTTGAACACTTTTCATGTGAGTATACTACTACATACAAGTTAATTTTAAAAATGCTTAGTGACATTCAAACCATAAGTCAAGCAATGGTTTTGAAAATCAATCATCAATCATTAATAGTGATATTATATATCATCAAGCGTTAACAGTGATATAAATCACTCCGATCAAATGTGCTGCTGTTCAAATAAACAAACAATTTGAGTTTCTCTGGCTGATTTGAAAGAGGAATTTTCTGAACTCTTGGGCACTCAAAAACACCAACAGTTCATTCTGAATCTAAAACAGTGCTTTGAAAATTGCTCCTGATTTAAAATTTTGGTTGCCCATGTCTCCCTTCTGGTCCTTGACACCCCCCCCCCCCCCCCTGCAAGACTTTCCCACATATCATTAGTTAGGTTGGTGGAGTGGATTTTTTCTGGTATAACCCAAGTTAATAATTTTGATGATGTAACCATTTAAATCATATCTAAACACTGGAGAACAGTTAAGTGTAACAAACCTGAGTAAGGATATACTTTTTGTTCAGCCTTGTAATCTGTAAAAATAAACACAAATATGAATTTTTCTTGCTTTCTTTGTAATAATTATTTGCTTTGACTCCTGTAATAAACCAAAAATGCTGGCATCATTGCAATCCTATGTTTGAATAGAATTGGCTGTTTCACAAAATTATTTAAACAAGCAGATTTTCCATTTCAGTGCTGCACTGTCATGGCAAGTTTTCAACCACCCTAGTGACATTATTCGACCCCCCAGTCAGAACGAATTTGTTGTATGAAAAGCTGACAGTCGTTTTGCTTTGCCCTACAGGCATGTGAGGCTCACGCGCTTTGCGTGTGGATCACACTTACCACATAGGGAAGAAAAAATGACTGAAAAGCCGCCAGTGGTTTTTTCGCCCTTCAGGCATGAGGCTCACGTGCTTCACGTGCAAGGATCATACTTACAGCGCTTTGCGCCTTCAGAATAGGGAAGAAAAAATGACTGTTTTACAGTCTACTGGTTCTCTCAGTGTTGTGTTGACAGGTGCCTTGGGACTGTGCTGTGGCTTGGTTGTTATGGTGGCCTCCCTGCTGCTGAGAGATTGCTACCCTCCAATATCTCAATTGGGTAACAGTTTTAACCCCAAATAACCGGTAGTTCTCTCAGAAAGCTTGGCATCTCATTCCATAGTTTAGAACAGAATTTCATGTGTTCCATGTGCAAAAAGTCTGCTAGACCCAAATTATATCACAAGCCAGATTTGTTTTCCATTAATTGTGACATGTTACCCAACAAGATTTTAATGAATGAAATAACACCATGACATACACATTGTAGACTACATGACCAGGTATACCTCAACAAGATTGGCATTTACATAGTCTGGGGATCCTTCCTTTAAAATGATGCGACTGTGGTCATCTGAAAATGAAAATGCACAATGTTGATAAGATAAAACTTTCAAAAGCCCCGTAACAAGACGTAAAGTTGCAATCAGTATTTTTGAATCGTATGATTGTGACCTGTTGTTTACAAGTTTTAGAGAGCATTTAGATCCATCGAAACGTAAATGAAACAAATAGATCAAACAGAACCACATCCTGCTAAAAAGATCCTCTTAAACCTAATTTTGGCCTTCAAAAAGAACTGCGCAAGACATAAAACCAGACAAGAAGTTGCAGTCTCGCAGTTCTGTGATTCTCGCCCCTGTGACGAACAACAAATCTTTGCGTCACCAAGGCTACAGTTGCACAACACACGTTGGGAAGTTTGTTATCAATGCGACTAAACTTAAGTTCTAAAGTTTAGTTTTTGCACGGGAAAGAACAAATTATTCGGTAGATTTTAGACTTAACCACTGATTTACTTTTGTGTTCGTGAGCAGATTTTTATAAAAAATAATCAACTTTACTAGCAAAGCTGTGTTTAGATTGCTTCTGGCAATGAAAACGCAAATTACTGAAAAGGTTCAATCACCGCTTGGTTACCTTTGGAGAAATAAGAATATTTCCACCGACAAAGAGACAAGCGGCAAGCAGGTGAAATACCGACAGGCTTCTTCCAGAAGTTGTTTCTCTTCCTTGGTTTGAATTGTTCGGTTTATAACTATTTTCATCCACTTTAGAACAGATTTTAATATTGGTTTGCTCTGAATTTAATACTGGGTTCCTGATCAATGTACTGTTTATGGAAAGATGGAAACAAACCACAGAATGCAAATTCTTTTGTATCCATTTAAATTAGCCTTACTAACCTTGAACATTTAAGTGAAAAAATTCTTTTGAATTACTAACTTCAAAATGAGGCTAGTAAGGCTAATTTTAATACTTGCAAAATAATTTATAATTTGCCGCCATTCATGAAAAAGGTCTATATGGAAACAAAAAACAGTTCTGTGACAAAAGCAACATTTGTGTGTCAAGTTGTTTGTTTTGAACGTTATGCAAATATAGGGTGTTAAATTAGCCTTACTAACTTCTAACGTTTCAGTGTAAAAGTTCTTTTGAATTACCAACTTCAAAATGAGGTTAGTAAGGCTCATTGCCAACGAGCCAGCCGAACGAAGACGCTCGGCTGGCGAGGCGGCAGAGAATAGTGCCGCGCGAAGAATGGGGTATGCGAAAAAATTCAAACTAGCGTGTTCACTTTGACTTTGACTTTGCCCATCATATTGAACTGAAAGTTCGGCCGAGCAGTGATACATTCCAATACTCTTGATATTCAGGGATTGCGTGACGAACGTTACCAGCCGGTAAACGCGTTATAATTTTCTCTCGGTAATGTTTGCAACAGAAGCGAACCAAAAATCCGTTATGCTGTATTAATAAACCCCTTATTATAGCACAAATTATTCCCTCGTTGGCACTGTATCGATAGGTATACCTAGTTTTAATACTTGCAAAATAATTTATAATTGGCCGCCATTCATGAAAAAGGTCTACACTGTATATGGAAACAAAGAACAGATCTGTGAAAAAAGCGACCTTTGTGCGTCAAGTTATTTGTTTTGAACGTTATGCAAATACATGTATAACGTGTCACTATACATTACTACAGCGTTATTTTGCTTTTTAATTGAGCCATTGCCCTCTCTAAACTTGTAATTGAATGTGTATTTTGAGAAAAAGAAGAGAGGAATACACCCAGTAAATTAACAAGTTTCTAATAGAGGAGTATTTAGCAACTGCTGGCATGCATGTGCCATTCACAACCAGTACGGCTACATGTACATTTTGTCAGCGAAAAAGCCAGCAACACTAGTTCCTGAAGTGGCCTTTTTGAACCGCTGTTCACATCTGTAAGCTCTTGATGTAAGCGGATTTCTTAATAATTATCGAAGATTTTTGGTGAAAACAAAACGTTAAAGTTGTTGCAACATTTATTTACTTTACCACCGTCTATGCACTGTCAGATCACATAAAGAAAACTTTGTGCGACTGGACTCAATAACTTCTTGTGTTTCTTGCGGTTTGTGTTAAGATTCGTAACTTCTTGCAGCTTCTTGCGCTTAGAAATTCAACTTCTTGCGTTTCCAAAGTTCTTGCAGGCAAAACACAATATTTTCCTTTCTGGCACCGGCTTGCGTGTTCTTGCAGTGCAAGAACATCTAGCGCCACTTCTTGAACATACATTATTTTTGGGCTGCACTGTATAGCTGCAGACTTGTTTATGTTCCAACACGTTTCATCTAACTAGAGAAGATTTCTACAAGCTACATTTGCATGACTGTTGCGTGACTTTGTGATATGACACGCATAACAATAGGAAAACTCAGCTTGAGCCCAATACTCCATGATGAGAATGTCCCCTTTTGATGATGCTTTCAGGGAGTTAATTGAACTGGAAGCAAGCCCAAAGAAGGTCAACAACCGCAACAAAGAGATAAGAAAATGACACTTGAAACAGAACGGCAAAAAAAGAATTTGAGAAACCAAAAAGCCTAAAGACATAGGTCACTTCCTTGAAATTTTGATTTCTGTGCATGTCCAAGCAAAAACGTCATAAAACGCGATGCTAGTGGAAACAAAGGCATGCTTTCATGTTGCAAATACCTTCTTGAGTACTGGTAGATTGGCTGAAAATGTCCAATATACCCAAAAAATGTCTTTCAATTACCAAAAAGCTCCAGGTGTCAATGGGTTAATCATGTGAACAAATTTCTCAAAGAAGTCCATTTGTGATAAATTTGGGAAATCTATCCAAAGCAAGCTCAAAAATGCCAGGAGTGCTGCAAAAGTTGGCTTTAGGTTTTCATGTTAAACATGACCCAAGGAACATCCACACTACAGCCTGAAAGGATGGACCATCAGGTTGCAGCAAAACCTTGTCTTTGCTGCGTGCTCCCATCTCGCGTCCACCGCAGTAAACACGAGTGCGACTGCAATTGAATAAATACAGTGGCAAAATAGACGAGGTAATACCTCGGGAAAGTAACTCATGTATATCAAGTAGAGTGGCATTTTTTTTATAAACGTTGCATGTAAACTCCATCATAATCTGGAATCAAGAAACATGCTCGATGAAAAGTCAAACAGTTTACATGCAAATGCGTATCCTCTAGTTTGTTTCGCTCTTTGGAAATCTACATGTGCTGTGACTTTTGCCAGTTTTGGTAAGCCTTATTATGAACTTTTGGTACACTGCACGTAGCCGTTTTAATAGGGTTCGCAGGGTTTTCTTGATTAGAACAGCAACTGGATGGAGCCGTCTACTACTGCTGCAATCAACAATGTGTTGATACAGAGCCATTAAAATACATCTGTTGATCCGTAATCACATGCTAAATGTTACCAGTTTCAGGTAAAAATGTTACTGTGGGTCATCTAGTTCGGTTTTTTTTTTTAATTTTAAAATTGATGCATTGAAAGCAGTAATGCAACTTCGTGACTTACCGGTAACATTGGAAGCAACAGAGGTCGGGAATCAGTAGAAATCAAACATGCAGCATCTTTTGATTTCCACGAAAGGTCACACAAAATGTAAAAAATATCCACTTGCCTAAATTGGAGAAAGGTTTCGATTCTCCTTTTGATCAAGTGTATAAAGGCGAATAATATATTGCTCAGTAGGAATCTTAGCTTAAAGGAAGATTACATGTGTTGAATGTCATCAGGAATAAAGAGCGGTCGCCGCTGTAAAAAAATGCTTATTAATTTTTGTGGGAATCAGTGGAAATCAAAGGGGTATGATTCTAACATCTGGAGGTACAGATAAATGAAGTGGGAGAAACTAAGAACACACTGAAACTCTTATAAAATAAGATAAGAAATGAAAAAAAAGGAAAACAGTTGATACCTAAAAATGGCTAGATTACTATACTACATGTATAACCCTTACTTCCAAAAAACCCTGGAATGCAACACGCTGGGAATATCAAAATAGCGGCATGTCTTTCAGAATTTTGTGTCTCAAAAGGAAACTTTATCAAAGCAACCTGAGCTTTTTCCAACATTTTGATCAGAATTGTAACAAGCCTTATCGTGACCAGTTGTTTTCTTTCTCACTGAGCTCTCAATACAGAAAATGGCCGAGATACATCTTATAAGATATCACATTTCCTTTATTTAGCCGAAAATAAATAAACCGAAATATATTTTAACTAATATTAATATTTTTATCAAATGGCGGTTTGTTTTTGTGTTTCGTTCTTGCTTTCACTTTGTGCTAGGTTATGTTACATAATTTTGGAGTGCTCTCTTATTCATGGTTTGGTCTCCTTGAAGCAGGTTACACGAATAACAGCAGAATTTACATATTCTTACATGTAATAAAGCTTACTGTACACCTTGATTGGCTGCAAGGAAGGAGAGACAAAACTTGGACCAGAAAAAGTCCAATCGCTGATGTAATGACAGCTATACAAGAGCGAGGCATAAACAGCAATAGCCATTTTTATTGAAATCAGTGTTCAGAGTTGACCTGGTTTTGTAACTGCCAGGTACAGAGCGTGCAGTGCATATAAACAGAGAAGTACAGAATTGCCATAATATCTGATATTATGGCAACAAAATAAATCAGAATTGAATTTAAATGTATTACTCTGATTTCTTTTCATTCAAGTGGATTTCAGAGCCATTCCGGCCTTTCGTATTTAGTCTTCCTGGTTGTTTGCATGATGCATGGACATGAAGTCAGATCATGAGCAGACCCATGATGTCGCATTCTTCTTGGCGAAAGGGAATTCTGAACACAACGTTTAAGAACTGAGACATACACCAGTATGTACCACTATATTTCCTACCAAGTTACAGATATTTTTTTATGAAGTTCACATAATGTACATGTAGCTACCTACATCTCTTCTTGTAACTGACATGGATGATTGGCTTTATCAAACGCTTCTTTGTGATAAAAATGCGGAGATTCAAGCTGAGCATTCAAGCACACTTTGTCACGAAGAAACAAAAAACAAAATGCTATTCAAACTCTACCCATCTTTTTTTCCCAAGGCAACACCTTGTTCAAATGCTGCCGTGGCAGGACAAAAAGCGTCCTTGCGTTTACCTAGGTAAAGTCGAGGTTGAGTGCGGGAATACAGCATCATTGATGAGTGGAAGCCCTGTGGCAAGAACGCGGGAAATTGACTTTCAGGTGGTACTGTACATGTACGTGAATTTTATAATATTTAATACAGCTGACACTTACATGGCAAAACATCTCTGTACCGATTCAGTTGTCTGTTTTCAGGAAGTCTTGCTGCTGTCAGGGCTCCCGCCTTCTGACTGGCTTCCCAGTTGAGTCGCTACCATATCAAAAAGAACAGGATTTTTAATAAATATAAAGATAAATGTTTAAAAGTGAAAAGACAAAATAGAAAATGCTAAAATCTAATTTACATTATCTGATCACAAAAAGTTCTAAAAAAAAAACAATATAAAAAAATGCTAAGAATATACAGCTAATAGAAACTTATTAATGTTACGCTCAAACATGTTACATGGCCTAGGCTTTTTAAGAACACTGGAGAGAGATGTCCCGTCACTTAAACATCTGTAATAAGTTGTTTGCTTCCCCCTGTCAGTTCTTGGGTTAGGCAATCTGGGTAGGTAGCAATTCTTTGTAAAATATCCATAAGCATCTCTTTGTGACAAGTCTCATTGTCCCAGAATGTCTCCTTTGACAGTATGTTGTACAACACTGCACTTTAATGACTTTAATGACTTTAATGACAAACGATAGGTACTCCCCATAGGGCTTTTCAGTAACTATTTACAAAATTAAATACATATATATACATGTCTTATAAATGTGTGAAAAAAATTATCATTAAAAGGATATTAATATTAGTGGCCAAAACATTGTCCAACTAGGGAAATCTATTCCAGATAGTCAAGGGCATCAGAAGAAGACGTCTTATTACCAACAATTGTTTTGAATTTGCAAACCTGTACAAAACATAAGTTTCAATTTGTTTTCTTACCTTATTAGTCAAACAAAAAATAACCAGTTCTTTTCTACACATATGTATCACACAAAGTTTTTACTAAGTTCCTCTCTTCACACATATTATCCACTATCATTACCTACTCTGATAGTTTCCACGTGAGTGCATGATGTAGTTTAATGTATGTTCATTGACATAATTAACCGCACAGCCATGGACCCAGCGTGGTTCATGGTTTTGCCGTTGTTATTTTTTTTTTTGTCATGTCGGAGACCAGACCCAAACTTCTACTCAGCCACTTAAAATCATGCAACTTGTGATGTTTATTTGCCAAAAGCTTTTGGAACATTAATACACGGATGTTGTTTTTCTTTTTGTGTATGTAAAATATATTTTCTTTTTGTTTTTTTGAAGCCTTCGATTCGAAGAGAATATTAAATACGCTAAAAAAGGTATTGCCTCAGCCATGGAATTCGCTGACATTGCAGCTTTCACTTTCACTACGTGACAAATGATATCATGCAAGTTTATTTCGCCAGAAGTGACAGTCCTTAATTTATTTGCAATTTTGGAAGTATGTCTATGGGTTTTAGGCAATTAAAATGAATTCTTTGGCTGTTTCATCGAGGCAAGTTAAGAGATTGGAAGGAAAATTAAATTTGCTGAATTAAACAAGAGCTTGCCACAACTTGCAGCATTTATGTCAATGCTAGGGGACAAACACACTACTGTTCTAAAATTAGCCGTGGATAGCGTAAGCCTCGGATCATGTGACTCGCGTGACTACTTTGCTTGTACTTTACTCATAGTACAAACAAATTAAATTTTGACTTTTAAGGAAAAAAGCTGTTTATTAATAGTGATACTCGTTTCCTTTTTATAGCACTCAGGGGCATGTCCTGAGCGAACTGCCAAATATTAAATACGCTAAAAAAAAGTATTACCTCAGCTATGGAATGCACTGACATTGCAGCTTTCACTTTGGCTACGTGACAAATAAGATCATGCTTATTTTCCAAGTTTATTTCCCCAGAAGTGTCGGTCATTAGTTTATTTGCAATTTTGCGAGTATTTCTTGTGGGTTTAGGCAAATAAAGTGATTTCTTTGGCTGTTTCGTAAAAGCGAGTTAAGAGATTCGAAGGAAAAAACACAACTGTTCTAAAATTAGCCATGG
>OZ026606.1:5346122-5393622 GCA_964020085.1 Micromussa lordhowensis | reverse complement strand
AACAAGAGATGGAGCTGCCCAACCATAACTCTACTTTACATTCCTGACAGAGGCCTTAAGCTGCTTGAGAACCTCGTGCTCTCCACGGGGAATTAAGAGCGGAGGGTGAAACATGTTTTAAAATTCCACCACTTCCCCTCAGAAAAAGACAAGACACCCGCCATTGTATTTATTCAATCATGTTAAATAGCCTGGCCATCTCCATTCAGGATTTTATCAGTAAGCTATTCATTAAATACAATCTTGAAAATTTGTCTTAATTAAATGTTTTATTGAGAAGTAATCCTCTCTCCTTGAAGTCAATATATGGCATATATCCCCCAAGAAATGAAAATAATACGACCTACATTTCATTTCTAAGATGATAACTTTATGAAGACATAGATGATCATCACAGTTATATACACAACTTAAGCAGCTGTGAAATTAAAGCCTGAAAAAAAATCAGGCCTGAACGGGATTCGAACCCATGACCTCTGCGATACCGATGCAGTGTTCTACCAACTGCGCTATCAATCCAACTGGGAGCTGTTCACATTGATAGTTCGTAATATACCCGTAGATGGTGAAGAATGCAAATGAATATATGAAAGATCGTATATTCGAACTGCGGAAAAAGATGTAAAGACGTAGATGATCGTTGCAGTTATGTACACAACTTAATCAGCTGGTGATGTTTTGAAATTAAAGCCTGAAAAAAAAAATCAGGCCTGGACGGGATTCGAACCCATGACTTCTGATGACCCATGACCAGTGCAGTTCTCTGTGCTATCAAGCCATCGACGGGTATATTACGAACTAACAATGCGTCTAACACCCAGTTGCCTTGATAGCGCAGTTGGTAGAGCACTGCACCCTTATCGCAGAGGTCATGGGTTCCAATCCCGGTACATAACTGCGATAAGCAATAATGTCTTCACATCTTTCTCCGCAGTTCAAATATATGATCTTTCATACATTCATTTGCACGATAACTTTATATTTGCTGTAAATGATCCATTTTTAAATAGGAGTGAGAACTTCATACTTTTGATATTGTAGGACATGTTAGAATTTTATTGTAACTGGAATATTGCACTGTAGGAAATGTAAGTATTTCGCATAACGTATTGTTAAGTATTGTAATTAACTGTATGTTCAGCAAGTAATGTAAGTACATGTAGTCAACTCTCTCGTAAGCGGACACCCTCGGGAATTAGAAAAAGTGTCCTTTAGTAAGAGCTGTCCGGGGGGGGGGGGGGTCCGTTAGTGGAGAGTTGTCTCAGTGTAGAGTATCGTATTGTTCGCCTGTAATGCAAGTAATTGTATTTTCTGTCACTGTATTCAGTATGAACTGCCATCATAAGTAACCCCTATTGTAAGTAACGTTTGATCTCTAATCACTCTAAAGTGAAACGAGAATGAATCATTTTTATGCTAGATATAATGAACGCACGCAAGAACAAGGAACAGGAATCTCGTTTACTGATAGCTACAAGGGCAAAGTACAATAGTAATCGCGTTACAAATCAGACAGAAAGCAAAACTACTTCCAAACTCTCAAATATCTATAATAATAACTTACCTGAAAATTACAGCAACAGGCAGGGGTAAACGATAATAGATACAGGAAAATTAACAGAATAGTAGCGAGAGATGCCGTCAAGTGACCTTGAAACTGCAAAAACACCTTATATACCTGACAACAAATAATCACGCACACACACACGACAAATACCAGTGCAAGGCGTCCGCGATAATTAAGCGTGTATTCACAAACGCGAGAAAGTACACGAGTACAGTCAACGCTCTATACTTACAAAAAACAACTGAGTCTCTACGCGCGCTCTCATTGGTCGACAGGCGTGTTTAGATGAGAGTATGTAAACACGATTGTGACGTGTTAGATTCTGGCATATTTTTGAGAGCAATAGAGCACTTTTTCCGTGTTTATAGCCTCATCTAAAGGCGAGGAGGGTAGGAGAATGCGAGAAAGTTATGCAAACCCTCGACTATTTCTCGGGTTTGCATAACTTTCGAGAATTCACCCAATCCTCCGAGTGTTTAGACGAGGCTATATAAACACGGAAAAATGAGACCAATGAGAGCGCGCGTAGTGGCTCAGTTATTTTTTATAAGAAGAAATTGTGTTTTGTAAATTAAAATTTATATTCTAAAAAAATTTACACAGCTTTGGAACAAGATAGCAACACAACATGCCACACGTATCTACAAATTTAGCCTTTCCTGGGAACCTGTCTCGTCCCCTCTTTTGAGTACTCTTAACAATTATATCTCTTCAATCTTGCAATTTTCTCAAAGTCAGCCTTTGATTGTGTTTTGAATGAAGAAAATAAGATTTTCAGTTAGCTTTGCTTTAATTAATGACAGCATTTTCTGTTAACAACTAAGAATGTAAAGAGGGTGTAACTACAAAAGGTGAACAGGCATCTTCCCAGTTTGCCTAATCAATTTGTCTACGTTTACTTTTCAACTAAGCTACGGAATTGTTGCCCGAGGTTATAAAAGGATTCGACTATTTGAGGGGAGCAAGCTAATATCACTTTATTAATATTTCTTGTTCACTATTTAAATATCAAAAAAATAAAGTTGTTACAGAGAAGCATGTTATGTCATTACTTTACAAGTTAACTAAACGACTGCCAATGAAAACTAGACTGATTTCACCAAGCCTGTGAATCAGAGCTGAAAGGAATACAACAAAACCTGTCCCAGTATATTAAGAGGTCACCTTCCATTTGGTTGTCTGGAGGTTGAACCACTTATCTTTTGTAAACTTCACTATCCATTCTTCAATCGACTAATAATTTGACAAACTGGTTACCCCCGAGTTTGACGAGTAAACCTGCATTTCCCAATATTTTGTTCCTTTTTGGATCTAACAGATACTGACTATTAGTTTTGATTCAAGGATTAACAAAAGTCACTCTAACTAAGTTGACAGCAAAGTTTCATGTCAATTGTTCAGTTGTACCTGCCACACTGATAGACTAAAACAAACAAATAGAATATACATATTCAGGGTATAGCAAATTGCATAAAATCATTATTAATTAATAATTATACCAAGTTCACTAGGCATCAAACACATTCATGAAATACCAATTTGCAAGCAGTATGCCAATTGCAGAGCCCATCCCAATAGAGCTATTCACTGCTTTGGTATATAATTAATTCTGACTAACTGACTACTGTTAACTTGTAAGTCAACTGATTTCTATTGCATCACATGGTCTATAAATAAGAAATTTAACTAAGAGGTTTCTTAAACACAGCGCAAACCTATACATCGAGGCCAAAGTTTTCAGCCAACTGATCAGAATTCTAGCATGTTAGCTTCCTGCAAAATTTGGGAGCTTTACAAATTATGGCCATAACAAAAAGTTTAGTACACAGTTCTAGATCCAAACTACATGTACTTTGTTGAGGCAAGGTTTCTATTTCATCACCTGCCTCCTAACACCAAATAACGCGCAAAATAGATGTTCAAAGGTACCATTGTGAAATATGGTCATTGAAAATCCATTTTTTTAGGCTACATGGTGATTATGGTCAGAGCACAAATGCATAAATAGAGATTTTATATAGAATTAACCTAAAAGTGTGCTTTTAAATTTCTACAGCTAGTTATCTATAGTCATTTAAACTGCCTGGAGTCTTCCTTCAAGAGCAGTTAACTCATCGCGAACAGCTTGGGGCAAGTCTTCACCTAGTTGTTCATCATAATATTTACGCAAAGACTGGCATTCTTCCATCCAGTAGTCTTTAGGAATGCTAAACAACTTCTTCATGTCCAATCTTTCAAGACCTTCTATGTTAATTGTATCATTCTTAGGGATGAATCCAATTGGACTGGGTTCTGCAATGTCCTCTCCACTGCAACGTCTTAACACCCACTCCAAAACACGGCTATTCTCTCCAAACCCTTTAAATTACAGTAAGCAAAGTAGATCAGTAATAAGTCTTAAGATATTACAAAATGGGATTCCAAATAATATAAAGAATAGTGACAGCTGAAAACAAGGATTCGCAAAAATCTGTATTCTTGCGAGTCAAAACTAGTCATTTTCAAAGAAACTAATGTGAACCCCTGCAGCCTATTCTACAGCACTGTTTTTAAACAATTATTAAAACAGAGATGAAACTAAATAGCCATAATCTGCTCAAGTTACTGGAAGATCAAACCTGTGTTAATCAAGATCCATACACTGGTATCACTTGCAAGGCCAAGTATTAAAAACATTATTTCAATTATTGTTTCGGAAGACAAAGCAGCATTTCATGGCTCACAAAAAATGCTGATACATAGGTGTGTCACAGTACAAGCACTTTGCTATCTGTGCCATTGGTTTAAAATCCCGAGGTTTGCAGTTCAGGTTCACTGTCTTCAGAAAGAACATTTTAAATAAAGAAAGCTTGCCGACACACTGACTAAATTTTTAATAGGAAAATAAGAAAATCATAACTTCTAGTTAAACCTAAATGTATATAAGACCACTCTGTAAAAATGGTGCAGATATTTGAATAACAATACTTATATGTCCTAAGCCTCACATTCATTTGAAAAATCGTTTGTCTGGAACATAAACATGAGGCTTACATGTAGGATGTACAAAGTATTGTTATTGAAATTTAGGTGCCATTTATTCAAAGAGTCTACACCGCCCCAAATAGGCATAATAGTATTATTGGGTCAGCCACCTTTTGAACTGTTTTTATTACAAGGTTTTTCAAGCTCAACAGTACAACAAAATAAATGTGTTAAGGCATTTTTGTCGGTTACCGAGTACTGTGAGACAGAGGAGAAAAGCAAGTAACTAGTTCAATGCAAAGAAAATGAAGAGAAAATACATTGTGCAAATACTGGGCCAATTTTCAATCAATTAACATTTTTCCATTTATTTAGTGAATTCGTCAACTTCATTATTGGCAGGAGCACTTGACTGGTTTTGACCACATCTATAGTGTCTCATAAAGCTCACCTGGCCATAAAAACTTGCCATTTTCATCAGTGCGGAACCAATTAACATGGAAAACTCTTGGCAACTTGTAATTTGGATTTTTGGCCATACTAAGCCAATGCTCCATGTACTTGCCAAAATTGTAGCCAAAGAAGGGTCTCATGGCAAAGGGATCTCTCATCACTGTTTTAGACTTGTGCTCTGCAGCAGCTGTGGCTTCTGATGACATAGAGGAGGCAATGAACACCCCATGCTGCCAGTTAAAGGCCTCATACACTAAAGGAACGCCCTGAGGGCGTCGGCCACCAAACAATATTGCACTGATAGGTACGCCTTTAGGATCCTCCCAGTCAGCATCCATGATTGGACAATTGCTGATTGGTGCACAGAATCTTGAGTTAGGATGTGCTGCCTTGGTGTTGCCAGGTTTCCAGTTTTTCTCCTCTAACCAGCTTGTAATATTTGCATTCTCTGGTAATGGTAAACCTGTGCAATGAAAGATCTGTTGGCATACTGATGACACAAAGACTATTATAATGAACATGTATATAGTGTTGTTAATTTTATCGACCAGGGATAATATACATGTATGTAAGCTAGGCTTATAAAAGATGCAAAATTGATTTGTTCCAGCACTGTAAATTGATAAAGGTCTGAAGATCGATACACTTTTAATAAATTTGAATTATTAGCTCCAGAAGTAACCACAGCTAGAAATACATTGTCCTTAAGGCTTTAAACCCTAACCCTGAATCTAGCTGTTACAATTTCAATCTATTATGAAGTCTGCTTATTTTTTCTACTATTTTGATCAGATCTTTATCATCTTCAATCCCATTCTCACTTTGATATAAAAATTTGGTTTCATATCCTAACATCATACCATGGATTTGTATTTCAACTTAAAATATTCACTACCCAAATATTACAGTCTACCTTCCCACCAAAAGTCACCATCACTTGTTTGGGCAACATTTGTAAAAAGTGTTCCTTTTTGGCAAGTATCCAAAGCAACTGGGTTTGTCTTTTGTGATGTTCCTGGTGCAACTCCAAAGAAGCCACTCTCTGGGTTGATGGCTCTCAGTTGACCTTCTTCATCAAACCACATCCAAGCAATGTCATCACCAACACACTCAACTTTCCACCCTGGTAGCGTTGGTGTCATCATGGCCAGATTGGTTTTTCCACAGGCACTTGGGAAGGCAGCAGCAATGTACTTTTTCTCACCTTTGGGGTTTGTGAGAGCCACAACCTAGATGGCCAAAACAGAAAAACAGTTCGATACTGTAGAAATTCAACAACTAATGCTTGAGCAACAACTCATCTTTTGACCTAATCAAGAGCCTTAACTTAATTTCAGATTGAAGACTGAGAAAATTTTGTCATACCAACATATGCTCCGCCAGCCATCCTTCATCACGACCAATAGTGCTAGCAATCCTTAGAGCAAAACACTTCTTTCCCAACAGAGAATTCCCTCCATAACCACTTCCAAATGACTTAATTTCCCGATCATGAGGAAAATGAGAGATGATGGTCTTATCTGGATTACATGGCCATTTGTACTGAGATGGTGGTTCCGGCTTAGGCACGCCAACTGAGTGAAGACACTTCACAAAATCACCGTCACCAAGGACTTTCAGAACATGAGCACCCATGCGTGTCATGATGCGCATAGAGCACACAACATAAGGAGAGTCAGTAACTTGAATACCAATCTTGGACACAGGTGATCCCACAGGACCCATACTGAATGCCATCACATACATGGTGCGACCTAAAAGAGACACATCAGATTCACTAAGGGGGGTGTACTGAGCTGATTGATCATTTGCAAGTGAAAAACTTTGCCAAAAGTTGCGTCTTATCATGCTTATCAAAATTTGATAAGATCAAAAATATTCACAGTGCCGTTTTTGAATTATAGGCCCAAAGCTGTTTTCAAGGGTGTTTCTAGCAGGTCATGCTGTTGCTATGGTACCCTATATTGTCAGGAAAATGTTCACCAATGATTGAGCAGCTTTTTGATACCATGATTGTAGCATCAAGTGATAAAGAGTGGTTATAATGACCCATAAGGTGGCTCCCTAGAGTTAAAAAACTGAACTTTTTTATAAAACTCGACATTCTGCCTTGTCTTAAGGTGGCTCCCTAGAGTTGTTATGAAACACCCTCCCTAAAAAGCGCGAGTTAGAAAAGGAAATGTAGTTAATTTCTCTTAAAGTTTTCCCCTTGGAGGTTTACCAGTATGGATACTGTCAAAATAAGGCTTACCTATGTATTGGTTGTCAATTTTTGGATTAAGGCTGTTACCATGGTAACATCTCATCTAATGACAGGCAGATATATTCCTCATTTTGGCCTAAATTCCTTAATATTTATACTTTCCTTTGGTGAAATTTTTTCATATTTCGCCATATCATGGAAATGATGTTGCCTGACATTTTGAACTGGTTAAAAGTCAAGGTTGTTCAGACGGTTTTTCCAATATTCTGTAATTTGTCATTATTCTAAATATAATTAGTAGAATTCTACTAGTATACTAATGCAAATGCTGCAATCTGATTGGCTGAGCTACTCATATACTATCAGCCATTAGAGTACAGTTGGCCGCTGGTCGTCCAAGAAACGCGATGTTTTTATAGTTTTTCCGAAGTTTTGGAAGGAATTTTAGATGTAAACGGGTAATTAAATTCCTGAGAAGACTAAAGGAAGCACTTTTAAGGTTTATTGACTTTAAAAACTTGAAAATATTGAAAAAGCGGGTACGCGCGTAAACAACTGCAAATTTGCCAAGGACAGTTCGATACGTTCAACTTTGTTTATGGATAAAGTTCAATAATGCGTGGGGAAATCATTGGAAACCGTTATTTGCATTAATTTCAGTTAGAATTCTACTAAAACAATTAGATTATTCGCTCTCGATTTCTATGAGGCGATAGTTGATTCGGCCTTCGGCCTCATCAACTATCACCTCATAGAAATCTCGAGCTCATAATCTAATTGTTAAATAGGGTATTTGGTTACAACTGAGCCAAATTGAAAAAAATTCACCAAAGGAAACGCCAGAAAATTAGCATTTATTTTCGCACGTGATGTCACAAAAATCAGAAAAACACATGTGGTATCGCGCGTGGGTATTCATTTAGGCACGTGGTCAGGTGACGCCATGTATTGCATACGAGAAAGCAAGAGTAAACTTTTACCGGTTATTTATAGAGTTCTTTGTCATATTTTGTCATAAACACATGTTTGAATGAAGTTTGAACTATTACTACTTAAACCGGAGTGATTTAACGCCTTTCAAGTACTGTAGTGGTTTCGTTTCTTCTTAGGGTTACTTGTGTCATTTTGAACGCTTAATTATTACTGACGTTTGGCAGACAATGGTAGCGCGCGCTAATGAGTCTAAGAAAACTCTAGGGAGCCACCTTAAGGTGTCTCAATACAGTTTTTCTGGACCATACCAAGAATTTCCAATCAGCTTTTTTAATCAGATCAATATGAAAATTACACCAGTAATAATAATTCATTTCCAATTATTGGAAATGAATTGAAGTTTGGTATTATGTATTTCTGAAGCCAATAAATATTTCCAGGGAATTTATAAACCAAAAAACTGAAAATCAGTAGAACATGAATCCTATGTGAACCAGATGTGATATTAAAAGCTTATACTAGTGTCTTAAACTATGGTGGGAGGCGCAGTGGCCTCATGGTTAGTGCGCTCTACTCTGTAGTGAGCGGTCCGGGTTTGAGCCCTGCCAGGGGACATTATGTTGTGTTCTTTGGCTAGACACCAAAGTACCTCTCTCCACCAAGGTGTATAAATGGGTACCATCAAATTTAATGCTGGGGATAACCCTGCAGTGGACTACGGGGAGGGGCAGGGGGGAGTAGAAATACTCCTAGTTGCTTCATGCTACTGAACCTGGGATAAGCTCTGGCCTGATGAGCAACTTGGCTTGCATGCAGACTCGATTAACTACCTACTTTAAACTATGGTGTATGGCAAGTACAATAAAAAAATTACATATGTTTGATCTTGAGCAAATAACAAGAACGCTTCAAATTATACTTTTTGCATCATAGCAGTAAATGATTTGAACACTATTTTGATGACATTGCTTCAAATAATACCAAAATGCATCTTGAAGCTAAGTTTTGAAGCAGTGACTGAAAGCAAGTTGGGAACGGTTGTTAATTTAAACTGAAACTGTCAGCACTGGTCCTGGCCCTGATTTTGATTTGGTTAAACAAAACCTGAAGTCAACTCCTAAACAAAACCACCCCCTACACACTTCATCTTATCTGAATAAAGAATTGTCCAGGACCACTAAAACAGCACTCCAGAGGTTTATCACCACAAGAGGGTCTCATCATACAGACATAGATGATTGCTAGTGAAAGATTTTACATTGTAGTTTTGTGAAAGTTGTTGAGTAACCATACTTAAATCAACTTTTCCATATTCTATGTTCCTCTAACCAACCATAAACCTGATCTTCTGTCTAAACCTTTTTTAATTTGATAGCACACAGATGTATTTTGATAAATTCAAACACAGGTATTGACTAGCACTCACATAATATGAAACAAAGCTCACAATATTAGCAATGTAAGTGAGGGTAGTCTCTTGAGGGATGATATAGGGACAATCAAGAATGTTAAATAATGCTACAGATAACAACAAGCACTAACAACAACGACTCTTTGTTAAAACAAAACAAACGTTCTTTAACAATATAGATCTAATGGCACAAAATGAAAGTGACCTTTGGTACTTCTGACTCTAGACAATATTGCATTAATTTTGCATATTCCTAAAACAACCAATCAATATCAGTAAGTGAAAAAACATCATGACAAGACAATTTCCACCAAATGTAAGGAAACTGAAAACTGTTCTCTTCACTGGAAATTATAATGTTATAAAAACAATTCCATTTTTTTTCTGCAAGCATTGAAAAGGGTGGTCTGTTTTATGACAAGGAATGCAGACAAACAAAAATATCAAACAACAAAAGAAGTAGTCAAAACCAAACAAACACACTCTTCCAATTTACATATATATTGGCCCAAGGTAAAATGACCTTTGGAACTTCTGCAAATGAACAATATTCCATTTACGTGGCATGCCCCTCGACACACCTCCCATAACAAACCAATCAAAATCACGCTCCAATGGGACGTGCCAAAAAACACCGGTATGACAAGACGATTTCGACCAAACGTACGAAAAAAGAAATGGAAAATTTCCTTTCCACGGAAAACAATTTAATGTTGTAAGCACAAATGTATTCTTATGAGAACTTTTTTCTTGTAAATCATTGTAATTTTTTCTATGCTTAGTTTGCCCACTACAGTATTCGACATGAACGAGTTTCAATTTTACCTTTCATACATCCAGGAAAACGTTTACCCAACTCTTTCTTCATGGCCTCTATGCTCATCCAGTTACCCAACTGGCCTTTAACTCCATCTTTAGCTGTTGGAATTGATTCTCCTTTCTCCTCTGTACAAATGTATGTTTTAGATTCCACACGTGCCACGTCGCGAGGATCGGTACGCGCCAAGAAACTGTGAAATATAAATTGAAGTTTGCTTTGAAGTGATCAAACTCTCTCTTTGTCGACCTGCCAAGCGTAGAGCAGCGAGAGCACTTCATGCAACACTGTCAGACAAAGATCACATAAACTGGAGAAATCAGGGCCTTCAGGGAAATAAATTCATGCCACTAACAAGTGTACAACAAGTTTGACAGAAAGTGTCAAATAAAAACTTAGCTTTTAGTATCTCAACATACCAGTTATCGTATTTAGTAAGTTTGGTAAGCACACCAGCCTCGATCAACTCATTAATGAGGGACTCGTTCTCTTCTTTAGATCCATCACAAATATATACGTTGTCTGGTTGGCACAGTTCGACCTTGTCAGCAACATAATCTTGTACCTTGGCGGGTAAGGATTCGAAATGTCCTCGAATAACAGAACAACCGGCTGCCAACTGAGAAGCCATTCTTCGAAGAACGATGCTTTTACGTAGTACAAAGGGAGCTGACCGCGAAATAGCTACCGACGAAAACCTGCAAAAAAGAAAGAGTCGAGAAGTTGATATATATAGATATATCTACATGTTGAGTTAAATAAAACAGCACGAACCCACGACACGACACGACAAATTCTGGACAAGACAAATTCAGGACAAGACAAATTCAGGACAAGACAAATTCAGGACACGTCAAATTCAAACTAAGACAGGAGAGTAGCTGTGCTTACCGCGATACTGCTGATGTAAATGACATGATGCTCTGTGTTTAGAAATAAATATATACAGGTTACGCTACGATTATTGTAAACGTGGTTCCCGGTAATTTTCCAAGGGAACGCCGCCGCCAGAAAGCGTTTTCCGTAGAAACTAGTCCAAAGGTCAATGCCAGAATAGGGTGGTCTTATAGAAGACGCAATTTGATTGGCTTACATGTTCATATTGAGCAAGAGGTTTTTTTCTTACGTCACGCTAATTATTCAGTTCCCTCTTACCCCCCACAATTCATACACGCAACGGAAATATACACGAAGCGATAAAATATGAAAGACAGCAACTGAAGTACTTACGTTTCGCCTGACTGCGAGGTGACGCAAGGCACGCTAAAAGACTAACTTCTTTCCGCCTTCTTCCTTTCCCTTTAGTGACGATGATTGTAACTTATGATACGTCACGCCAGCTCAAAGGTTTCACTGTTTAGTAATTTAAAAGAAATAGAAAACATTTTCCATGTTTCTATCGAGTATAGTTTAACAATAAACGGGAAAGAACACCGTAAGTTTTACCTATGAAATGGGACAAATTTGCTGAAGAACAAATTGCGCCACCCTATCCGCGCGGATCCACGGACATGTCGTGGGTTCTCGCGTGGATGTTGTCATGTTGCGTGATCAAATGGCAAGAGCACAGGGAGCACATGATCTTGGTGAGCAGAAAGAGAGTAAATAAAGGAATGAAAAGAATGAATAGTTCACCTTTGTCTCCTGCTGTCTCTTCTTATTACGCGACCTTACAGGGAAAACCGCTAACTGCAAGTTTTGCGGAACGCTCTGCCGCTGAACTCGTACCTAGGCCCTTTCGCACTCTGCAATTTTTTTTATTTTTATAATAATTTGACACGGGTGGCAACTCTTTGCCTAAACATTTTGAACGCAATCCGAAAATTCGCTTGGTACCGGGGTAGCGGTTCGATCATGTTACGAAAAGCGATTTGGGAAAAATTTTTTGCAAAAGTCGCTAAAATTCTCCTACTGTCGCAAAAGTATTCGAAAACAAATAACTCTGTTGTAGAAAAACCTTTCGACTTCTTTTTGTGTTTGTTTGGTTTCGAAAAATTGAGGAGATTTAGAGATTCAAGCGAATTTTCGGATTGTGTTCAAAATGTTTAGGCAAACAGTTGCCACCCTTGTCAATTGCAGAGCGCGAAAGGCCTAGGTACGAGTTATAATAGCGCTACAGTGTTCAACAGGACTTGTAGGTAGAGGTTTTCCCTGTAACGTCGCGGAAGAAAAGACAGCAGGAGACAACGGTAAACTATTCAATTTTGTCTCCACTCCACAACAAATAACAGCACAGCGTCGCTGAACCAAACAAGTTTATTTTGGGAGCGCCAAAACATATGGTCTTCTTCTCCGAAAAAGCAATCAGTTTTGGTATCAGTTAGGATGGGGGACATCAGCTCCGTCATTACATTCGACTATAAGATTCCCCAGATGAGGAGAAGATAGATGAGACAGGCCATCTTGGTGTACATCCCCATATAAGCTCTCAAGCTTTGTGCCAGTCAGGCTGGCAGTTAGGCTGGGGATCATCAACTCTAACGTACAATATAAATAAAATACATTATAAACCTAAAGTACAAAATACAAGAAGAAAAGGAACAAAAGTCTTAAAAAAATTAGTAGTGCTCAGCAATCATTGACAAAGCAAGTGCAGTTTGAACGGAGGCCAGAAAAAACCTGCCAGAAAAGAACCCTGTGGGGGAAAAATGGATCCAAGGCTCAAGTTCCAAGCGATTAGAAGCCCATCCTACAAAGGTTTTACAAAAATGAAATTAGTACAGCCGATCCTACCAAACTGGATGCATGGTAAATAGAAAAGAAAGAACTAAACAAAGAAAATATTAAATGAACGAAACGAAGGAACGCGGTTGGCTCTGAAGCCTAGATGACAATCACGTGTTATACCCGGTCTTATATTCCCCTACATCCCTACCCATGAGGCCCCGGCCTGGAACCCAGGCCCTTGTTGTATCTCGTCAACCTCGTTCCCAGGGTCTTTTCCCTGGGAACGAGGTTGGTATCTCGTGCCGACAAAATAGTTATTTCAGCTTTATCCGCTAGCTCACTCGTCAGAAATAACATTTCTTTTCATTAATTTATTTACTCTCTTCCTACTCAGCAAGATCGTGTTCTCCTCGTGGTCTCCCCATAAGAAAATTTCGTCTGCGTCGTGCAGCTAAGCAGTCATGTGACTAGTACCTTTTGCTCAGGCCTTTGAAGTTCGCCGGCTTTTATAACCAGTCTCCCTCCATTAACTATGGAATAAGCGCGACCTTTATAGTGGATTTTATGCTCTGAGCTGATGGAAAAGGTAAGATTTCAGGGTCCAAAACAAGACTTTCGCGCTGTGAATGAATAATATCTGCTCGCGCTAGTTGTACGCATAACTGCTTATTGTGTTCAAAATTTTAAGGAGGCTCTGGACTCCATGTACAGATTTTGTAAAAACTTTGTCAAAAGTTGCGTCGTATCATGTTTATCAAAATTTGATATTAAAAAAAAATTCACCGTGCCTATTATGAATTATAAGCCCTAAAGCTGTGATTAAGGGTGTTTTTAGCAGGTCATACTGTTGCTGTGGTAACCTATTGTGTCACAAAAAAAATAACAACGTGTTCACCATTGATTTGGCAGTTTTTTGAGACCATGATTGTAGCATCAAGTGATAAAGAGGCACATCAAAATCTAACTGCTGGAAACTGTTTTGAGCCACGGGCTGAAATTGGTACTGATTGGTTACCGCTCCACACGCTAGCTACTTAATTTTTGGTCAACACTCGCAAATACTGCCTTTCGAAAAAGCAATAAAAAAGCACTTCCTTCGCCTTGGATTAAATTGTGGATCTCAGCGAAAATGAAGGAACAACGATTAGACGTAATCCTCAAGTCAAAATGAATTCGCTTAATGAACTAGAACCCACCGCGTGTATGTAAATACCAAAACAGTAGGGTTGAGGTAACCCATCACAAAACAGTAGTCATTGTTACAAAGGGGTATCCACTACAGTAATATGTCACGTGGTTTAAAAACCAATTAGAAGCCGGAGGGTAGGGGGTATCCGCTCTTTAGATTCCTCGCCAGATGATTGAGTACGACAGAGATTGCGACCTCTGGCCTAACCCGATTTTCTGATTCTCATTAGATTTGTCAGATTTGATGGGAAGTCCAAGAATCGCCGACTTCCGGTATCTTGATGCTGACCAAAAGGAGCGCGGCCTTTCGGAGCGGCCTTTCTATTTGAAACGTAGCTTTGGCTATAGCGGTGCCCTACCTGCCTCCTCCACAGGCTTTTCTTATTTTTTTCTTTAGCCTAAGGGGCGATTGGGAGATTGGGAGTGAGCAAGAAGGCACGATGGGGAGCTGGTAGCTAGTAAAGAGCGCGAGCGCAGGGAGCGTTTCCTCTCCTCCCCATGATTCCCTGCGCCCGTCCTCCCTAGTTAATTATTATTTCTTTTACTATCGCGCGGGCGACTGGGGACGAGGCAGGTGCCCTACTATGGAATTCTCTTCCCGAAAATATTAGGGCGATTAGATCAATTGGGCAGTTTAAGAAGGAAATCAACCGCGCACTTGAAACATTCGATTCCCACTCGGCAATCTTGTAAACCAGTTTTTGTAGTCATTTTAATTTTTACAAAATGATTGTACAATGTAATTAAAATACTTAGTGTAAATGAAGATATTTACTCGAGTTAAAATAAAGATTTTACTTACTTACTTACGAGAAACGATTTGTGTGCCTTGTTAACGGTCGTTCTTTTCAGAGCAGTACGATAAGTATACATTGCCAGTGGCGGATCCAGACCTTGAGCTAAGGGGGGGGGGGGGGGGGCGGTCTTGATTTACTTGCCATGGCGGCCATTTTCTTTTTCAGCCATTTCTTCTTTTTTTACCCAAAATAAGGGGGGCCCGGCCCCCCCGGGCCCCTCCCCTAGATCCGCCACTGATTGCAATATTGTATATATTTCAGTCAAGACAGTCGAATATACAAGTTGTATATTCGGTCTGTAATCACACGAGTGATAACAAAATCGGACGACCGCGCAACGGGAGTCCGATTTGTTAATCACTTTAAACTACAACTTCGAATGTGATTGGCTTATTGAACTGTCCGATAACAAACTGTCCAATAACAAACTTTATTTTTTTCTCCATCTTCTCAGCGGTCCGGAATCCTGAATCCTTTTGGCTAATTGCGCGCGCTCTAGCGGTCCGTATTTTCCCATCCGGACCCCAAGTTACGGACCGCTCCGAAATTTCCAACTGAAGAAACGTTTCAAGCTTTTTGTAACATCGTAAAAGTGTTGTAAACAATGTAAAATGTAAACTTTTTGGACAGAGTCAAACAATTATGGATTCCGATAACGTATGCCAGATTTGAGCTGAATTTCTTTAATAAAAAATTCAACACAAAAGTTGCTTTTAAAGCAGTCCCGAAGAAAAAATAAACACGTTATTTGCCGTCCTTGGTCGGTCCATATTGGGAAAAACTATGCCCTTGGTCTTGAGTACGGGCACAGTTTTTCCCAGTATGGACCTCCCGGACGGCAAATAACATATATGTCCGGTAACAACTTGGCAAGTGAATAGATCGTTTTCACGTGACGTCATCACTTTCTAAAATCTTAAACTAAAGATCCACCAAAGTTTTGATCCTCATCAGGTATAAGAGGTGACATATATTTATATCTGTTTACAACTTTACAGCTCAATAGCGTGCTTCGTTTGGAAACCAGAGCATTTTGAATTTCCTGGTTATGGAGGTGCGTGACACAAAGCTACGATCAAATTTGTTGAAAAATATATACTTATCTCATGATTTTGAGCCCTGTTAGAAGCTAGAGCATTAGGAAAAGTGCTCATGTAAATACTTGTTTTTTCAGTACTGATAATTAGTCGCCTAGAAAGCCAAAGTAAGTTCCAGATGTTTACACTATTTTCCGGCCACCATATTGGTGTACCATGGAGGTACACCAACATGGCGTTTTCATACTGGGCGCTATAAATTTCTGCGAAACATTTCGACGAATATCTGAAGTTTGGGGAAACGCACAGGGCTAGAACTTGGAGAAGTGTCTTATTTTTTTTTTTATCTTCTATAACATCACAATTTCTTAGCTTTTTCCACTGGATAGTTTTCGATTTATTTTTTATTGCGTGACAGTGAAAACGATCTATTAGTAAAATGTTAATCACTGGGTTTTTAAACTTTTTTCTTATCAAATTTTATGAAATCAGTCCGAAAAGATCGAAAAGGTTTTTTTACTACCTCCTTAACCTCCCTCTTTAAAACAACTCTTGCTTTGTTTCAAAAAAGACAAACAAACAATTGCTGGTTTTCAGTGTCACGCCATTCAAAATAAAACCGTTCAATAGATTAAGTCCAGAATCTGAGAAAAGAAAGAAGGTAGGTATGCAAAGACTCTCGCCAAAATTCAGGTCACAATAATTTTTCTTATGCAAGATATGCAGGGAAACTTTTTACCCAAATTTATAGAGATTTGTAAGGAGACGCCATGTTGGGCATGGGCACCAACATGGCGGCCGGAAACCAACAGAAATATCTGTCACTGAGTTTTGCTAGAAAAGTGTGAATTTATCTCTCGAGGAACTCAGAAACATTAAAATAATACTTTTTCAAATACAAGAACGGTACAGACAGCCAAATTCCCCGAAATAAGTCCTGAAATAAGTCACTCTTTATAACACGGCCGTCATGTAAATGTCGCGTCACGCAAAAGCTAAAGAAATTCAAGCGTGGTCTATCACAAAACCAAGATCCCATTCTGAGCAAAAATGTTTATGGATATTAGTTTTCAGCTGCTCTTATACATCATGAAAGTAAAATATCAGGAGGATCAATAGTTTTGTAGTTTGAATTTTAGTGTCGTCATGTGAAAACCGGCAATAGCAGTCTTTTGGTTGGTTGTTTTTTAGAAACATTTGCTTGAGTGAGTCAATCCTCCCTGACCTTTTTGCTGTGTCATATATATGAACATTGAGAATAACTAATATTAAGGTTACTCCTAACATTCGCGGGTATCCTCCAAAAAAAAAATTCGTACCCGCCCTGGAATAGACCACAAGTACGCATTGCGGACTTATTTTTTGTTATGGCAGCTCCCAGGCCACATGACCTAAATAATCGGAACGTGCGCAGCAAAACGCACAGGGCCGTTTGAGTGGGTCGTGTCTTCACACACGGATAGAAGTACGCGGTAAAATTTAGAACGTCCAAAAGCCACGGACAACTTTCAAACTTTGTCTTGTTGGCAGAGTTAAGGAACTATACTTTGATCCAATTTTTTGGTAGTTTTGGTCGAATGCGTGCCGCTCTGCACGAATTCAAGCATAATATTTTCACGTTGCCTTACACGTGTCTATTTTCGACCAATCATTTTAACAGATTGGATTAGTCCCACATCCTTCAAAGTCCGCAAACTCTCCTAGCGTCTACAGTCACAGTGTTTACGGCGGCTTGGTAAGAGTGGTTGTATTTTTATCTTTTGAGTTTGTACAGGAAAGCATTTCTTTTGTTAACATTAACGCTAAATTTTAGGTCGTCATATTGTTTCCATCAGAACACTCAATCTGCAGAGAAATGGCTTCCAAACTCCCAGCAAACATCCCGGTGGTATATGGAAAGTTTGAAGACTTAGCTACTAAGGTGCAAGACTTCGTTGCAGACAAAGTCAAACTGTGCACACCGGACAACATCCACGTTTGTGATGGATCAAAAGAAGAGAACGAGGCACTTCTAAAATTGCTAATGGATGAAGGAATTGCAACCCCACTTAGTAAACACGACAATTGGTATGTTTAGCCTCGTCGACGCTCATCATGTATATTATAAATTTTGGGGAGCAGTGTGGAGCTTCCACGATTGGTTTTCAGGGGTGGATCAAGAACATTTTTAAAACGAGACTTGTTGGGGGGGGGGGGGGGGCTTGGGGCAGGGGAGGTGCTGCTAGCAATAACAAGTCCCAAAAGATACAAGGAAGCACTTTTTTTATTTTTACCTGCCCAGTAATAGAGTTTAATGACTGTTGACAGTATTTTCAGATTTGATCTCTCGTGCATGCAAATGTTCACAACTGAAGGCTCCTGCTGACCTTTATAGCACTTTTTTAAAAGCTCATTCTCATAGCTCTCACCCTAGCTAATGCTGGGGCTCAAACAAAATTTCTCAAGCTCGCAAAGTAAAATGCGACCCTTGTCATCTTGCAGCCTCTCATTCACCATTTGCCACCCCTATAACTGAGCATTTGAATACTTAACAAGGTTTATAGGTATGCATGCAGAGATGACATTGATCCAGCATGAACTTTTACTTCACAACTTGACTAAGTTACCTTGCAAGGGAGGGTTGTCTCGTACACCTAAGGAGGGTGAAAATGATTGCCTCATGGACAACTGTTTATCCAAGAATCCTGCTCAAAAAATGGAAATGCAAGTTGCAGCTCAAGAAGAAAATTATCATCTGAAGTCGCAATTTGGAAGCAACCCATTGCTTATTTCTCACAATAGACTGTCAACCATAGGTTAATCTTTTAACACTGAATTGTTATTGAAAGGGCTTAATTTATGGTGAATGAAACTTTGGAACTTTGCAACTTGCTGGGTAGGAACAAATTTAACCTAGGTCTGATTTCCCAGCAAGTAAAATTTGCTCTTAGGGAAGTGAGGATAGAATTTCAATACAAGAGAAGTGAAACAGTGAGTGTAAAGGATGGATTAATTAAAATCCAAGTATACTTTGTCTGTACTTGTGTTGCCGTTAAGGAAACTAGACCTCAGTAGATTTAAACCTCTGTAAATTCTCAAGTGTAAACAACACAACAAATAAGTAATGTTTCTATTCAAACCATATCAATAAAGAAGAAAGGGAGCGTTTAGGACTGGTTGGACACCCTGCAACACATCAACTATGTATTTAAAGCATAAGTGGGCTAAACCAAAAGTATTAGGGATCAGAAAAGGTGCAAACATAATAACCATCATTTTTTTCACTAAGAAACAACTTGAGATTAAGTCTACTGTAACACAAGAAATGTTGCCCTAAGGAAACTAGCTATGTTCTGCAAATCATTCTTTTCATTCTCCTTCCTTAGTTATGTGGTGCGTACTGATCCACGTGATGTGGCACGCGTGGAATCTAAAACATATATTTGTACAGAGAACAAGCGCGAATCAATTCCACAAGCTAAAGAGGGGGTGAAAGGCCAGCTTGGTAACTGGAAGAGTGTCCATGACATGAAACAGGAACTTGCGGAAAGATATCCGGGCTGCATGAAAGGTAAGTATTGATATTTGACAAAAATTGTTAAATATATAAATTATTATTAGATTATGACATAAACATACAAGCATTCTGACTAGGTTTTCCAAAGACTTCCAAACAGTTCACTATATTATTTTAATTTTAATTAAATTTATCAGGAATGTAGTAAATAAACAATCATGTTTGTGAGCTTAGCAGACCCTAATTCTAAAATCAGTGGTGGTAGATCCCAAATATTGGAAGCGATATGTCTTGCAAGAAATGAAATAAATGACGTTTTTAGAATCACAGGAAAGTGATTGGTGGTAGTTTTCAGCTCAGTAAATGAGCAATGCAAAGACTTGATTCAATGGTTGTTTGGCTTCCTTGAAAAAGAAAACAACTTTAACTTGTTTATTTTTTACCTGAAAAACTCTAAGGCATGTGAAACTAATACCAGTCTATGGACCTCACCCCTATCCTTCAAAATTTTGAGATGATGTAGTATAGGTATAAATATTTTCTGGAACCTCTCAGGGACACTGTTTTTAAAGTAAATTTTATTGTACTGTATTGTACTGAACTTTATTTTAACTAGTCAAATTCCTTTGAGGCCTGATCTTGTTTATTATTGCCCCCGCAGGGTTTTGGCCCAGAGGCCAAAACCCGAGGAGGCATTAATAGGATCCCCCGCGTATAAAGAATGTGAAATATTGGTGTAGTATCGGTAGTGTGCGAAGCGAGCCCGATTTGAAGAAACTAGGCGCGCACGGCGGTCCCGGTTAATTTTTCAGTAAGCTCGGAAGGCAATTCTGGGTAATTCTTGCAGCCACGAGGACGAGGAGAGGTATCGCTTACGCGATAAGTTATTCCAGCAGTCCTGGATAGAACTGTTCCGTACAGAACTTGATTTGTTAGACACAAATCGGCAACGGGGTAGACAGACTCGATCCAAACACCACACGTATAAAGTAAACAGATCAGTATCACAAATCAAAACTCAAAACCCATTCAAAGAAACAACAAAATGTATCTGAAGTAACTGAGTTTAGTTTCCGTTTGTTATCTCAAGGAAACGGTGTCGTTTCAGTGATTATTAGATAATTCTTGCAGCCACGTGCACACGAGTGTAGTCGCGTTGGTTCGCTCTGACACGAGCACGAAGATTACGAATAACTTTTTAAATCTATCATTACTTACTTACTAGGCGTAATGATAGATTTACTCTTCGTGCTCGTGTCAGAGCGAACCAACGCGACTACACTCGTGCACGTGGCTGCAAGAATTGTCTAATTGAAACGACACCGTTTATAAATCCTTTACTTACTTCTGATCCTTGAGATAACAAAAGGCAACTAAACTCGGTTACTTCGGATAAAGTTTGTTGTTGTTTTTAAAATAACAGAGATTTTTGTTCATTTGTGTGATTTGAAGGATTCCAACGAGAGTAAAAGGTCAGCTCAGCCTGTTATTTCATCGATTCTGGGGAGATTTTGTAATAAAAGTTGCACAGTTCATTACATAGTAAACGTGATATCCAAGGCGGGGGCAGATGTAGTGAGAACTATTACTAGTTATTAGCTATTATTCCCACCACTACTACTCATCCTTCAATAACCTTTAATTCCCAATCATTATTTCTATTAAAAACCTCAGATCATTTCTTTTATAACTGTTCACACACTAGACAATTCTGGACAGATTTTGCATTATATTGGCTCCTACTATCAAAACATCCAATCCATCTCTCCCTAAAAGATGTTTTATTTGGGATATTTTCAGAAAAAAAATGCCCTTTACTTGATCTTTTAAATTACTTCGTAATTATTGGAAAATTGTTCTTGTGGGAATGCAGAAGAAGTCAAACCCTTCCTAAAATCGAGGGGTTTAAAGCCAAAATTAAAATTAAATATGACATAGAAAGTAAAATTACAAAACAAGAATATTTTAATAAAAAATGGATAATTAAACCTATGTAATATATATGTATTATTATTTCTATTATTATTATATCAATGTTACTATTTCTAATGTTGTCTTTGTGCGTGTGTAATTGACTTTATGATACAAGATTGTAATTTGGAATGTAATTATTAAGAGAATGTAATTATTAACATGGTATTAAGATTTATATTTATTACTAATTAATTTAATCTATCTATTTATTTTTTCAAAGGCATGTATTTTTTTTTTAGATCTAAAATGTATGTAACTCTAGATTTAATGTGCGTATATTAATGTTCTATTTTGTAACTGCAATAAAATTAATTAATTAAAAAAAAAATTCATTAAAAAAAAAAAAAAGAAAAATTAAAAATAAAAAAAAATTATTTCTATTAAATACATCACTTAAAAAGTTTCAGTTTATAATTTTTTTTGTAGGTCGCACCATGTATGTGATGGCATTCAGTATGGGTCCTGTGGGATCACCTGTGTCCAAGATTGGTATTCAGGTCACTGACTCTGCTTATGTGGTTTGCTGTATGCGCATCATGACACGCATGGGTGCTCATGTTCTGAAGGTCCTTGGTGACGGTGATTTTGTGAGGTGTCTTCACTCAGTTGGCGTGCCTAAGCCAGAACCACCATCTGACTACAAGTGGCCATGTAATCCAGACAAGACCATCATCTCTCATTTTCCTCATGATCGGGAGATTAAGTCATTTGGAAGTGGTTATGGAGGGAATTCTCTGTTGGGAAAGAAGTGTTTTGCTCTAAGGATTGCTAGCACGATTGGACGCGATGAAGGATGGCTGGCAGAGCACATGCTGGTATGTCTAATAATATTAATACAATTCTGTTCGTAAACCTGTCATTTCTGACTAAAGGTTAATTTTTCACTTCTGGAAATTGGTAATTTCAGAAAGTATCCATGCCATACCACATGTGACATCTTGGAATTCCGAGGGAAAGGGGAGAGTTTCTAGGACTGGAATTCTAAGGGCGTGAGGGATAACGCAGTTTGGAATTCCAAATGCATGGGGGGTTCCAGAGGAGGAAGGCAGCGGTGGTCAACTTGCCAAAAACCACGGGATTTTCAGTTTTGGCTACATGTAGCTTAGTCAGTACTTTGAATAAGATTAGAAGTAGTTGGCTACCTCGGAACAGCACCTGCCAGAGCCCAGGAGAATTTCTCTCTGGATAATTTTTAAAAGTTAAATATACCCACCAACTTTCAACAGAATGCCCGCCAGAGTTACGGTGGGTGCCGGGTCCTGTTGAAAGCACTTAGTGGTAGCCATGTTGACTACCAAAATTATGGAAGCAAATTTCTTTGTCAACTGCAAAAGATAAATTTGTGCCATCTGACAGGGTGCAGAAAAAGTAACAGATTATGCGAATGTTTTTGAGTATGGAGTAAAATGTGATTAATTATGCAGAACAGTTAACAAAATTGACAATGCGGCCTTTTGAATGTACCAAATGACCGCTGAGACAGTTCTATGTAATGCTGATTCTGCACGAGATACTACTGTCATCAAAACAAACAAATTCTTCCCCCTCCCCACCCCCCATTCAATGTTGTTTGAGTCTGAAAACCAACGCATACAATTCTTGTGTTACCCAGGACAACATTGCAAGAGGGGAGGGGGGAGAAGTGCTATCCATTTTACCAAGAGTAACAGTAAAATCCAGGTCTCGAGTAGTTTTGTCCAGGGTTGTAGAATAACATGCAAGCCACACTCTTGTCCGCAAAGGTTAACTCATGTCCATAATCATTCAGTGGTCAATTTATGGGTTTGCTCATAGAGCGCTTTGATTATTTTTTTAGATCATGGGCCTCACAAATCCCAAGGGAGAGAAGAAGTACATAACTGCAGCTTTCCCCAGTGCTTGTGGTAAAACAAATCTTGCCATGATAACTCCAACGATACCAGGGTGGAAAGTTGAGTGTGTTGGTGATGACATTGCTTGGATGTGGTTTGATGAAGAAGGTCAACTGAGAGCCATTAACCCAGAGAGTGGCTTCTTTGGAGTTGCACCAGGATCATCATATTTGACGAATCCTATTGCAATGAAGACCTTCCAGAAGGACACAGTTTTCACTAATGTTGCAGAAACTAGTGATGGCGACTTTTGGTGGGAAGGTACTTAATTATAATTAGTGAAAAGGAGTGACCTGATATGGTGTTTTTTTTTCAGTAAAATGTAAACGATGTTTTCTTGGCTTGGTTGCTGTTAGAGATGGAATGTCACTCAAAGCAATTTGGGAAGACATATGTAATACATTGATTTAGCCAAGCCTAAAAGCAGAGCTCCTGAGTCAGGTTGTTCAATCTTGATTCTTTTTGGAACTTTGCGTTGAGGTTATCTGTTTATAATTTTAGCCTTGTGTTTTGAGCCTGCAATCCAATACTCAGTGCTTGGTCAGCGGTCAACTTGCTTGCAATCCAAGCCGCTAGCCATGTGACCATGAGAAAAGAGATGCATGGTTTTCTATTTCTATGCATGCATGTGGTTCTCTTCCTATAGTTATGGTGCTCCAATTGACAGCCCTTCAGTAAAATGTTAACATGTTTTCTTGGTTGCTCTCAGAGATGGAAATATAACTCAAAGCAATTTGGAAAACATATATATTATATTGTACTGCTCTACTGGCAGTAACCCCAGGAGGGGATTAATACTCGGGTATAATGATAGTGAGACTGGAAGCACTCTTTGGGGAATAAATTTGCAATTTAAGGACTTTTGATCAGTTGGATTTGACTGAAATATTTTGTTATGGTGGACTCGTAAGCTTGTGTGTAGACTCTAGAAAAGTTTAACTTGCTTTTGATCTTTGCTTTAGGTTTAGACCTACCAAAGGATGTGAGCATCACAAGCTGGCTTGGGAAGAAAAACTGGGAACCTGGCGACACCAAGGCAGCACATCCTAACTCAAGATTCTGTGCGCCCAGTGACCATTGCCCAATCATGGACAAGGACTGGGAGAATCCTAAAGGCGTACCCATCAGTGCAATACTGTTTGGTGGTCGACGCCCTCAGGGAGTTCCTTTGGTCTACCAGTCCTTTAACTGGCAGCATGGGGTGTTCGTTGCCTCCTCTATGTCATCAGAGGCCACAGCTGCTGCAGAGCACAAGTCTAAGATAGTGATGAGAGATCCCTTTGCCATGAGACCCTTCTTTGGCTACAATTTTGGCAAGTACATGGAACACTGGTTGGGCATGGAAAAGGATAACCGCAAAATGCCTAAGATTTTTCATGTGAATTGGTTCCGTACTGATGAAGATGGCAAGTTTTTATGGCCAGGTGAGCTTTATGAGACACTATAGATATGGTCAAAACCAGTCAAGTGCTCCTGCCAATAATGAAGTTGACGAATTCACTAAATAAATGGAAAAATGTTAATTGGTTGAAAATTGGCCCAGTATTTGCACAATGTATTTTCTTTGGCATTGAACGATGAAGAAGGTCATTTTATATGGCCAGGTGAGTTCATTCTCGTATCAAAGACTCTTGCACGTTCTGTGAAAGTAATAACTTTCTGTTGACATTTTAAGGTTAAATGCAGCTGCAAAACATTTGCAAGATACTCTATAGTAGCTTTTGTCTTATCTCGAATATCTAAATATCTATTTTGTTTTGAATTACATGTACATTACATGCGACTTTTAATGACTCAGACCAAAATTTTTCCTCAGTTGTAGGAGTTTGGAAGAAGATTCAGGGGATGTTACCAGCATCCGCCATTTTGGAAAATTGCTGTTTTGGCGTTTTTAGTGATATGGAATATATTTTTCAAGTGAAAATCGCTGCACTGAATTGTTTCTGGCGCAGAATGGAGTATTTTTTTCAAGAAAATAGCGAGGAAAACACAGGGCTGAGCCAAAAAAGCTATGAATATTTTTAAATATTCCTAAATTTTGTAAATATCTTAACAATTTTTAAATGTCTCGGAAACTTCTAAATGTCCCCAAAATATCTGGATATATGTGGAAAGGCTATTTCACTGGAGTGTCGAAACTAGTTCGCATTTGGTCTGTCAGGCCTAGGTTTTCATTTCAACTTTCTCATCCAATCAGAAGTAAAGTCAGAACCAATCATGACCCGCTCGCACACGTTTTCGCGCGCCTCGCGCTGGCTTCATGAACTTGCTTCGAGTTTTGATTGGTTCGCTGGATTGTCTGTTTCCTTTGTGATTGGCTAGAGTGATTGCTTTGGTTTTAGATTTACGACACTAGATTTAATAGGTATATCGCTAGCCCTATCAGCTAACAACTCAATTACGCAAACTTTGCTCAGTAAACCGTTGCGTTTTTGCTACCGTCAATCTTCTTAGCGGACCTCCTCAGGAAACAGATCTTAAGTTATGTGTCAGCGATTGGTAGATGGCAAAGTGTCTTGCCTAGAGTATGGATGGTACGTTTCTGGAGTAACCTGCAATGAACTGGTGTGCTATTTGGGAAACTGACCGAAAACACTGTGTATAGCATGGCAAGCAGATTATCACACAACTAAGTAATATCAGGAATTTTAGTTTGGTAAATTAACGAATTATTTTACGGTACCATTGTTTGGACGCCTTTGACCCTTTCGTGTCAAGTCGTAGTGAGAAAACTGCGCAAGTATTTAATTCATAAACGCGCATGCAATATCTAACTTGTCAATTTGTTATTGGCAGGATTTGGAGAGAATTGTCGTGTTCTAGAATGGATCTTGAGGCGTTGCGACGATGAAGATGTGGCGGTTCCGAGTCCAATTGGGTACATCCCCAAACCTGACAGCATCAACATTCAAGGGCTTGGTAAATTAGACATGAAGGAGTTATTTGAAGTCCCAAAAGACTACTGGGTGGAGGAGTGCAAGTACCTGCGCAACTACTACGAGGAGCAACTTGGCGAGGACCTGCCTCAAGCCATTGGGGATGAGTTGAACGCTCTGGTGGAACGTCTAAAGGCCGCCTAGACCGGACACTCTTCACAACTGCTTATAAAAACAATGAACAACCTAACAAATCGTAATTAGTGACGTTTCAAAAGAAATATAATGCAATAAAGATTCTGTTTGATTTTTATTGAGTGGTCCATGAAACACTGTTTCTCAAATTATAACACTCCAGCTTTAGAAGTAAGTGTAAAAAGTGAAACCTTTGGAGCCAGAAGAAGTTAGAAGTTAAGTGACGTGTAATAGCTTTAAAGAGTACGCACTGATAGTAATCATATCAGAAACACTTGTCGATTAAATGATTTTAAACTGTCGTGTGTGCTTTTATTCTTTTCACTCAGTTACTTAACACTGTTCCAAGTTGTGGTGGATTCCTTTCGGCTTCGCTGCACCAAGTAAACTTTTTGTTCTGTTGATCATTTTCTCGTACAAAGTACATACCTGGAATTGAACTAGTGTGGAGTATGGAGGAATATAGACCAAGTTCGTTGATCAGTTTTGTTGCTACTTTATGGATGGAGGCGCAGGTGAGGTCCGTAAACTCAAATATTCCCCAATAAGGACCGAAGAAAGAATTCATCATTACAGAGCTTCTCGGAAAACGCACAAGTTAAGCATTGATTTACTGATATTTCATGTTGCTTTCCTGAAAGTGAAACTCAATTTGTCCTCTAATTATGAAGCAGTTTCTTCTTAACAACTGAAAACACAAAGCAAGAGTTACCAAACTCGTCGTACCCAGTCGTTACTTATTTATTTCTGGAAAAGGGATCTTGCAAAGACATTTGAGAGGGAGCGTGTTTTCTTTAACTACAGCGCGATTAAAAGCGTCTGGGTACGAGATGGTAGAGTTGCTTTATTAGGCTGCGTCTGAAACAACTCCCCGGGCAAACAATTGCAATACTGTTGGGCGCAATATGTTGCACGCGTTTGTTGACCAACCTGCACGTTGCGACAGTTTGGATGTTGGCTTAAATTTTACCATTTCAAAGTTGAGCCAACAACACCCAACATGTCGCAGTTGTTACCTAAAGAAAGGCCCTTTGTTTTCTTAATGTTTCGGATTGTCTTGGCCAGTACCGCCGCTGCCAGAATGAATATTAAATAATAAATAGGCGAAAGCAGGCACCCTTGCCTAACACCTGTTTGCGGCTGGAAAAAATTACTTGACCACCCATCATGTTGAGAACACGGCTGTCAATTCTGCAATAAAAAGTTCTTGCCTAATTGATAATTGATGGACCAAAACCAAAAAAGCAAGAAGTATCCAAAATGAACGGCCATTCAAGTGACCCAAACGATTTTTCTATGAACCAGGTCTACCACTTTTCATAGAAAAATCGTGCCGTGCAGCGTATTGGATGATGCCGTTAATAAGTCGTATATATTTTCCCCGATAAACGTTCCTTTCATAAATCCTGTCTGGTCATTTTTCAGATTGCTTGATCAATCTGTCAATTTTTTTTCGTAAAATTCTATTAGAATGGCGTGGTAGTAATACTCCAAGCTGCTTCATCAACAAGAGGCTGCAACACCGTCTTCCCGAGCCGAGCCTTAAGACACAGGGTGCTAACCATTTGTCAGAATAAACCGGTTGGGGTGACCGTTATATAATGGTAAGGATTTTTCCAAAATCAGCAAACCAACCAAACGAGATGACGCTTACCATTTACAATTCGATTTCCCATTATTGTTTTTGGCTGACGAGAGACTGGAATCTGAAAAATGTAGCAAAGGGTAAGCAAATTTCCGCCGTTCCGTTCCGAATGAAAAAAGAGGACTACCTCTGGAGGTTGTCCACGATTTCCGAACAGAGACCCCGAAAACGAAGACGTAAGATAGAAGACACTAAACACAAATAACTGCCTAAAGGTCATTGGGTTGGGTTTTGCCTATGCCACCCTATCCACGGGAAGGAATTTTTAACGGCCATTGTTTAACTGTGTCTAATTAGACATAGGCTGGGGAATAGCGACTTCTCTGTGGTGCATTCTGACAGCTTGGAAATGTTCGGTCCTGAGTTTTGTTTGAAGGCTAGTAGTGAGCCGCTTGGGTGAATTTTCAATTGAGTGATGCGAGAAGATTTGCGGAACTGTCCTCTTTTCTGGAAGCCAAGCGATGGGATTTTTCATTGAAATTGGTAATTTTGAGCCAAAAGAATGACAGTAAAACATTTATAAGATACATTTACTTTTATTGAGCAAGTATTTGTTCATATCTTCGTGATTTTATGCAATTCTGAGAAATGTTCTGTAAATCCCATACATTTGCTATAAAACAGCACACAAACAGCTTGTTTGGGTTGCCTGTGGTTAACAGGGTTGCCTGTGGTTGATAGACTTGTCAAGGATTCGCTCCGATGAAGGGCTAACGCTCGGCCTAACGCTCGAAACGTCAGCTTCGAATCTCTTTACGGTGACCAAGTCAAATTATTAACGTAGTTGATAAAATCAAATTTTCTTGTAATACTCCCCACCGACGCAGCACAGTTTCTTTAAACCCCCTTTTTGCTAGTCGCGAAAGCCTGGAAGACGGTCAGCCCAGTCCAACCCTAAACGATTTGTTGCTTCAGGTTTGGCGTTCATCTTCGATTCCGGGAAAAGGATATGTGGTTTCTCGAGGAAGGCACTGGGAGCTCCCAGTTAAATAAGACAGGTTTATAGTATTTCTGCAAAACTATTTTACGACGTTAAAAGAGTCACGTATCGTTCTGTTCTCTTAATCTTACACTCGTGCTATAAGGTCTTGTAAAGAATCCTATTGTAAGTCTGGTTTTCATTAATATAAATCAAAATTGCTATTCTTCGCAGGTCTTCTGTTAACCGTTGGAGTGGAATACGTGGTTGGCAGGAAAGGTAAGCTTACTTCAGCTTATAGCTGTTTAATACGACAGATCGAAATACGCATATATGGTGAACTCCCACAAGGGCCGTCTCGTAACTTTGTAAGAATAGAACAAAAAGGCAGACCAGGGTCACTGTAATATTTTTGTAAATTTGGATTATATAATTTATACTTTACCTAAAACAGCTGTACGTTATTTTGTCGTCAGCAGTTACCATGGCAACATTCCAAAAGGATTTTCCAGACCTGTTTTTTCGCTTAAGTCACTAATAACTAAAAAATTAACCTGGTGACCCCAATTTTTTTTAAACCATAGCTTTTGGCATCTGAAAAGGCAAATGCACAACAATTTTACAGAGCTGATTTCTTGTAAACTTGGAAAAGCGACAATTTGCACAGAGTGCAAATTTCCTTCCATATAACGTTTCCTCTCAATGATAACATTATATTAAAACAATAAACAGAAGGGGTCACTGGGCTTGTTTTCATGCAAAAGCCTTCGCGAGTTTACACGCATTCAAAAATCCAGACTTTATAAGATCAGCAGTTGCTCATGAGCTGTTTTGACTACCGCTGACTGCTTCGTGTGCCCGCACGGGCGAGCGGGCTCTAAACAGGCGTTTTGTTTTGTTTTGTTTGCTGTCATTTGATGCTAAAACATCATTTACAGCGGTAGTTGTCCTGGGCTTACTCTGTAGGATTTTTACACAAATTCTGGGTAGATTTGCTATGTCTTATGAGTCCTTAATACGTTCTCGGTGGGTGCACGATCGATCGAGTTTCCTTTGAAATTTGGGAAACATTGGATTGCCGAAACAATTTTTCTTAAATACACAGAATTGACTTAAGTTTTTCCAGCAAGTAAAGCCTCTTTTATATGCAAATTTGGTCTCCAACCTTGGGCAGAAAAAGCCGTGCACCGCCATATTTGTTTTGGTAAAAAAAGTCTTGCGCCTCCATCGCTCGTGTTTCTCACGCGTGACGCACGAAAACTGGTACGAGCCACCTTAAGCGTGGTTCAATTCCACCTGTTACCATCCCCCCGGGCATACTTATTCGGTGTCCTATTCTCCGCCCCTGGGACTCCTATCTACCACGGGACAATAGCAAAAGTAGGTCCGCAATGCGTACATGTGTGGCTTACGAAATTGAGGTGCTTCCATGGGAAGCTGAAAATTATTAGTGCCTGGTCTCTTATTGAGTTTCTGTTGGTAGAGGTAACATGTGAGAACGGTTAGATAGTTTTCCATATTGTTCCTGTCAGTCAGTAAAACAAGATAACTAGCAAATGTACAATGGACCATTTTGGAGTTCCTGAAATCTTTGTTATGGAAGTCTCATTAAGACAACAAAGGTTGCATGTGTAGCCTTGCTTTGAAAGTGAGGATTTTAGGAACTAAAAAAGCTCAGTATCATCTCCCACAGTGGCCTGATAGATTCAGTCATGAGTTTGTTTCCATAACTAAGTGGAATTGAGTTCTGAAGTTTGTAGGTTGATTGGATACATGATTGTTATAAATTAATCCCTGCCCTGTTAAGTTTTATAACACCTCCAGCCTGAAAAAATATGCATCTTTTAGTTTAGTCAACTATATAGAGCAGCCCCCAGCTTGATGAAATACAGTAATAACAGTACTACATATTGTTTTGTAATGCAAATAAAGTAACAATTTTTTTCTTGGAAACACAAATCACAGTATTTTGTTACTATATATCTTGGTAATAGACCAGTTTCGATATATTAAAATTCAGCCTAACACAATAGACCTCAGCACGAGGCTCTGGGGAATAAACCCCTCAAACTCTGTAGTTATTCCCCAGAGCCTCGTACTGAGGTCTATTGTTTTAGGCTGAATTTTAATATATCGAAATTGGTCTATTGTTTGTGCTAATCTCACTAGCAATGCAGTAAAATTAAAAAAAGGTTGCAGGTATATCTTTTCTAATATATTTTTGCAATAATACTATTTTGAATTTTGACTTGAATTTGTTTAAATCTCATTTCTAGAATCAAAACAAACTCTATATCACCAATCACCATGCATGTTTGATATGGGTGTTTGACATGGCTTATGTTTGACATGTTTGGACAGTATGAAAAAGAATGACAGTACACCATTTATAAGAAACATTAACTTTTACTGAGCAAGTACTTGTTCATATTTTTGTGATTTTTTTCCAATTATTCTGCAAAGTGTTCTGTAAATACCATACATATGCTATAAAATTGTAAATATTCATAGCTCGCAAACAGTTTGTCTGGGTACCCTGTGTGTTAATATATGATCATGTTTGCACTTTTGCTCACTTCACTTCTGTTTTATCTTTGACAGAAGAACTCTTTATTTTTCCAAAAGGCCAGAAATCCAGAAGTATATTATAAAATTGGAAAACCATGCAGTATCAAATGATTATAATAAACAACTTATTAACCTTGAACGTTCGGTCTTTACGGGAAAATCTCAAACCTCGGCCTTGCCGTATTGACCTCGCTATCGCTCAGTCAATATAGCAAGGTCTCGGTTCGAGATTTTCCCGTAAAGACCTCACTCTCGGTTAATAAGTAGTTATTATTGAATTAGATTATAATGCTTTGTTCACTGGTGCTGCAGCATAGAAAAGAGCAACCTGCAAGCATGAAAGGGCATCAATGATTCCATTAGAGGGCCTGGGGACATGGCGAACCCTAACAAAGAAGTTTTGTTTCATGAATACAAGGCCAAGGAACCGTAGAAGGGTCCATTATATGTGGGATCTTTGTGGTATATATAATTATAATTATGTGGTGCTCTGCTCCTGTTTCCTCACTTTAAACGCAGACACTTCCTGTGCCAAGCATGAAATAATGCATGGTGTTTTGTTTATTCCTTAGAGTGTATGATATTAATACAAGATGATGCTTCCATTAGTCGCAAGCACAGTGTTCTAACTGTTCAACATGATGAATCCAATCTGGTAATGATATAATTGTAATAATAAAAATAATAATAATCGTATCTATAACAAAATTCTTGATCATGATTGGTTGTCCTTGGGCCTTTTTGTCACGTAATAGCCCTTTTCACGGTTAGTTTTTCTCATTTGCATTACAATGTAATTCAACGTGTGTGCGAGGCAATTTCAGGCTAAAACTACAAAATAGCCCGAAATTGCCTCGCAAACGTGCTAGATTATATTGTGATGCAAATGAGAAAAGTTAACCATGAAAAGGGCTATTGGCGCACAATCACTTAGGTGTCCAATTACAGGTATCCAATTTGAACTTTTTGTAATTTGATACCCATGTGATTCGCACATCAATTGTGTGCACTTTGATGGCTTCTTTCTTAACGTTTAATTTTGTACAGTTTTTAAACATATGGAAAGTGCTACTGACTTTTGCTCAAAAGAAGTTCTTCATGTTATAGTTTTTCAGCAGTTTTGTTCATAAATAGGCTATGGTTTTTTGTACTATAGTCTTGAATTGGGTATGTTTTTTAGAAGAAGCTACTTTTTCGTAATTATTGATAAGAACATCAAAAACCCAGTAAAAATTATGTTTAGGGTAACTCTGTCTGCTGCAGCTGTCATAAATAGGGTATCAAATTTTTGGTCGGGTCATAAATAAGGTAGGGAAAATCACAGATTTTGGTCATAAATAGGGTAAGGGTTTTGGGAATCGGGCTGTGCACCTCCGCCCAATTTTTCTAGGAATATCACCCCACGCTCCTGAGAACCGAGCCAACTTCTGGTACACTGCATAAGTTACTATACTCTATGCAAGTGAATTTCCACAGAGAATCTAAAGAAATTGAACACAAAATCACTTTTGAATATGTCGCGGAACACTCTGCAATACAATCTGTTTATTCAGAGATAAGGGCTTTGTTTATCTAGATACTGTTATCTACTTTTCGGCGGCATAAATTAAGCAAGCAAGCAGCTATCAAAAGTGTCCGTCAGTAGTATTAGGGTTGGCGATGTTGGTGTAATCCCTGTATACTCGGCAAAAAATCTGGGTTCCTGATTCGACTTGCACATGGATATGGCAACACACCTAACAAAGACCTGTGGTAGTACATTCTTCTATCTGTATAAGACACATACGAAAATACCTCAAGTGAATGTACTGAGAAACTGATTCATGCATTTATAAGCAGTAGGTTAGACTATTGCAACAGTCTCTTCTATGGAGTTCCTGACCATAATATGCAAAAACTCATGAACGCCAGTGCACGATTGATCTTCTGCGCGCCTAAACACTGTCCTTCAGCAGCTTCACTAGTTGCCTATGCGACTACGTATTGAGTTCAAAATCCTTTTGATCACCTTTAAAGTACTCCAGGGCTCAGCTCCTAAATATCTAATTGATTTAATTTCCATTTTACCGCCATGATGTTATGATTTACGACGAAATAACAAGGGGATACTTCTGAGCACCCCAAAGCGTTTTACAAAAGTTACCAGTGGGGATCGATCCTTCATGCTGGCAGCGCCACGGGTTTGGAATAGTCTTCCCATAGACATTACATCTGCTTGCAACATAAGTGATTTTAAACAGACCTTTTGCGCGAAAATTTTCCAGTCGATAGAATTTTTTTAAATTTTTACCGCAGGCAGATAATGAGTTACTTGTACCAGAAATGCAAAAAAATTTTGGGGTCACCGTCTTCGTTTCAGAGATAAAGCGTGTGGTAAACTATACTGATTTCGAAAAATTGTCGCATATCATCGAGCGCGGTCTACAGGGGTTTATAGTTAAAAATATCGAAGGTGAGTCAACTGAGGCAAATGATCTTAGTCATAGTTTGTAGAAGTGGGTCTGCTGCGTAAATAATTGCAAACCTTACTAAGGTTTTTGCAAAATGTAACCTTTTAAGAGGCATTTGAGACCGCCGCACAGACGCTTGAAGAACTACTAAGAACGGAATTCGATGGTGCATTTTGCCAAAAATTTAAACTTCTAGTCGATAGATTTTTTCATTTTTTCCCGAAACGTAGAAAATCTGTAGAGAAGATGGTCCAACGAAAGAAACATTGGGGTCACCGAATGTCCAAGATTGTTACATTTAGTCAAAGCTCTAGCAATGGCCATCTGCCTTATCATTTGTTTATTTTACATGTGGATGTGCGTGCGCAATAAGGATGCGTAGAAACAATTAGCGCGAACGTCCTTAAGACCTTTTTATTCAGCAAGTACAATTATTTTATATCTACTTTTTTACAGTTTTTTAGCCATTTTTTATTGTAAATAGTGTAGTTCTCTCCTTTTGATTTCATAGTAATTGCAAGTAGGTTTTATTCTATTTTACTTTTAATTTATTGAAATGTTTGTAATGTGCATTTGATTATTTTTATAGAAAATGCACAATATCAATGTTAAAATAATATTATTATTATTATACTGATATTTACTTTTTGCTCTTCTGTGATGACATTAATTTTCACTGTTCCAATTTGTGTGTCTGTCAGGGCAGTTTCATTTCATCAGCAGGTTAACTGGCTTATCCTACCTTATTAAAGCAAAATGTCATATATCAACAAGTGCAGATACTTTAAAATATCACCTGGTTTGGAGTCAATAGTTTTACGTGTTTGTTTTGTTGCTTTAAAATATCACCTGGTTTGGAGTCAATAGTTTTGCGTGTTTGTTTTGTTGCTTTAGCAGCAAAGTTGTTCATGCATGACACAACAAAGCGAGAACTAGAGTAGATTAGAAGGTGATTTAAGTTTGGTGTTTTTTTTCCCTCTTGTATGCAATGGTCAAGATAAGTATGTTTCATCAGCGTTAAAGAATTTCAACTCCTTAAATAAAGTTCATTCATTCGGTCATTTGTGACGATTGACATGTGTGGCTTACGGGTTATTCTGGTTAACCAAATTACCATATAGACTTCTGGCAATACTTGTTATAGCAGCAGTCTTATAGAAAAAAGAATGACTTTTCGTGCATAATACATGAGGTACAAGAACTGGCAAACCTCCACTTCATGAACTGCGTTGCTCCGATGGATTTACTCATTCTCAATTGAGCCAGTCTACCTTGTAAACTTGTTGTCGCCTTGTCCAACATATTTTTCTTCTCGCCTGAAGACAAAAGCGTAGTCTGCTTTACACAACTCAGCTCCGTTAGATGTGAGTGCGAATAGGTTGTGAATAAGATCGAAGCAAAAGACCTTCAGAGAAACCCCTTGATGCTGTAAGGGGCATTATGGATAATCAGGGCAAGACTGCAAAGAAACAAACACTAGCCACCACGTGACCCTAGCTTAAATATCAAAACAATTATTGGGAAAAATCTCTCATTAATCTGACTTGCAGAAGTTGGACAGATATTACTGTAACACTCAGAATCAACTCGGATACTTCGCCAACACGTCCTTACTGTCAGTGAACAGGATGGCTCAGTTTACTCAATAAATCTGAGTCTTGTGAAACCTTTGAGTTATTCAGTCCTTTAGTTTCATTTTCTTTTTGTTTCTTTCGAGCTACAGAAACACTTGTGGAAGTTTGGGAGAACTTGGTTCACGAAAAAACTGTGAAACACTTACCTATGATTCTGCAATTCTGGTTCTCCCAAACTTCAACTTGAGTTTCTTTAAATTCGTAAAAACATGGTAATTTTTAGCGCAGAGTGCACTATTGGGATCGTTAAGGGTTGGTGTCCATGGTAGTAAACATTTGTATGTAATAAATTAATTAATGAGAAAAAAAGCTCTAAGCTCTATTGAAGAATGATGCAAAGATGACATTCCATTAGGGGGTGATGGAAGGCACATTAATCATATGAACAGTTACTATGGAATTTAGAGTGTCTCCGTTGTATATTTGATTCAGAAAACTCCACATTCTCCTTATAGTATGGTTCTTCCTGGAACAAATTGCTCTCTGGTAATGCATGTACAGAAGCCTGTTGGGGATCACTTTGATTGATCCTCCTTTGTCAATCAAAGTTGTACATGCACATTATCATCACACAGGGCCTTTCATAGCATGTCTGGATTTATGTTTAATTTAAAATGAACTCTATACGCCATGGGAACTGGCATTACGTAACCACAAATATAAAACAGTTGGTTTATGCAATTTTATCACTCTGAAGATGATCGCAAGATCGAAAACGTTTAGTCAAACATTTTAACAGTTCTTACCTTTTACTATTTTATAATTTTTACCGGCGAAATGCACATGAACTGATGAATTTCTAATCTTGTTTCGAATGAATTATTTAATTTCTATCATTCACAAATTCTCATTTTTTAGGTTGAAAGGTAGGCAAGGGAATGTTTAGCTTGTTCTATTTAGAGCTGCAACTAATTATTTATCATTCTTTCATTCTAGGGTGATACAAGTAAATTATCTCAAGTTTTTTTACAAGATTTCTCTAAGTATGGAACTTCTGTGAATGGAGTTAGAATCTCTGGAACCGTTCATTTGAAAACTGGTGATGAAATACTATTTGGAAAAAACAACAGTCGTTACAGGTGAGCCATTGATTACGATCCTGTTGCTGAACTGTGTCTGACAAAGCGGTACTGTCACACGCAGGGCTGTTATTAAGTTCCGGTAGCTGGCCAAAACCACTGGCTCTAAAGTCAGCCACCTTCAGCCAGCTACTTTCACATCATTGTACATTTACTCCTGATAAAAGGCTTGCCGTTATTAAAATGTACCATCAAAGAATCTTGTAAAGCATCTGTTTCCCAGTTTTAAATCACTTTTAGAATACTTATTTTAGTTTAGGTGTGCAAGTCGATCCCATAACCATTAGTTTGCTTAATGTTGGTGTGAATGTGTTGAATACCTGGAACATTTTCACTGAATAGTTCACAGTATTATTTTAACTTTATTCACAATTTAAAAAATAACTTACTTACTGAAAGAAATGGAAATAATTGATAATAAAACTTCAAAATTCCATAAAATTTTAAACTTCACACTGATCAAAAGAATCCTTTGAATTGCTGAAGAAAATAGAGTCATCATAATTAGTCCTGGCTCTTCTCTTGGAGAATAGGGCCATTGACTTGTCTCCTCCAATCTGCTCTGGCTCTCGCAGCAGCAACAGCCTCATTCCAAGTGGCAAAACCCATCTTCTCTCTCTCTCCCTCTACAGCTCTCCTCCATGTCTCACTTGGCCGACCTCTACTACTCTTACCCTCAGGTGCCCAGGTTAGGGCAATGCATGGGTTCTGTTGGTGGTCCATACGTAATACATGCCCTATCCAGTGCCACCTGTCTTCTGATCTGCTCACTGATGGCGCAAGTCTTAGCTCTTCACCTCACTTCTTCATTGGTAACTCTCATCAGCCAATATATCTTTAACACCTTCCATAGGTGCTTGTGGAAGAATGTGTCCAGCTTCACCTCATCCCTCTTGGTCGTTCTCCAAGTCTCGCATCCGTAGAGAAGCACTGCTATAACATTGGACTTGATCTCAGTGTTCTTGCTCAGTTGATCACTTCTTCAGATCTTGACTAGTTTGTTAAATGTTGCTGTAGCTTTTCCTAAGCAGTTCTTGATGTTGTCCTCAGCCCCTCCATAATTAATTTGGCTAATCTTGTTCTTACCGTAAATAGACTAAATAAATAGACTGGTTTATTATTAAATCACATCGCAGTAAAATACTGAATTGCGTAATTATTTACAAACTACAAAATTTGATATACAAATATAAATATAATGACTTAAAGTTTTATTAAAAGGTTTTCAATCATCTCAAATTGAGTTGGTTACAGCCGCACACTTCACGAAAAACGAATTATTTAGCAAATTGCTTTGTCTTGACTGCTGGTACATTGTACGTTCTTTGGCGTCTGAAGTTGTAGGCTGTAGGCTTCAGGGATTAGGTGATGTAGTTTGCTGTCCTGATTCTCGCTGATTGATCTAATTGTAGTGTCTTTGCGGTGTTCCCGGATAGAGGTCAAACAGGTGCGTTCTAATGCTTCCCCATAGGCATTCTAGGAAAAATACATGCCAGAGCTCTTTTCTGAATGCTTTCTAACTCCGACTGTAAATACTGAGGTAGAGAATAATGAAAAACCGGACAAGCATAATCAAGGGAAGATCTAATACATGCGCAGTGGTAGGTGACAAGATCCTCAGCTAGAACGTGCGCACGTTTAAGTTGCACAAGGAAATAAATTTTCTTAGCTGCTTTCCTAATTAAACTATCAATGTGATCGTTCCATGTTAGTGTGTTGGTAATGATAAGCCCGAGAAGCTTGCTAGAAGTCGTTGCTTGGATCTGTGTCCCATCAGCTGTGACTGGGTCAAAATGTTCCGGGGAATGACAGAAGCTGATGGTGAGCTCTTTAGTCTTCTCAAGGTCCAGCTGGAAAAAATTTTCCGCTGACCAGTTTGAAACGTGGTATACTGCTTCTTGTGCTCTTCTTTGTTGCCCCTTCAGTACCTTTTCTGACAAGGTGGTATCATCCATTTACTTCCACATCCCAAAGAGCGCACTGGGGGTTAAAAGATCGTTGATCATGAGCAAAAAAAAGTCCTAATTTAGTCCCTTGGGGGACACCTGCTGGTACCGCGCCCCATTTGGACAAATAGTCGCGGCTGAGTTTCACCCTCTGGGACCGATCAGATAGGAAGTCCAGAATCCAATTAACGATACTGTTGGGGACTTCGACTCCCTTAAGTTTGGCTGCCAGAGGTAATCAAAGAGGAAAACACACACAGATGCACTGTTTCCATCTGTTGCTTGGAGCCACTCGTGAATCATGCTTAACAGAGCGAGGACAGTGGATGAGCCTGATACGGTATCAAACTGGTTTGGATCGGCTTTCCCCTCTAAGGCTGGTCTTATGTAATCTGATACTACAAAGTCCTCTGCGACCTTGGAAAGCGATGCGGTTAGCAAGATCAGTCTGAGTTCTTTCTTTGGATCTATGACTTGTTTTACTTTCGGGAGTGAAGTAACATCTGCATGCTTCCAAACAGGTGGTAATTTCTGCTCTTTGTATGATGAGTTCAGAATGTCAGCTATTGGTTGGTATAGTAGTTCCGCATACTCCTTTAAGCACCAGTTTGACAGGCTGTCGGGGCCTGTGGTGTGGCCTTGAGTTTATTCAGGTGGGACAAATTTTTATAGACTCGCTCTGGGGTGACTTCTAGAAACACCGGTTTGTTCTCTAAGTCATTCATGTCCTCTGTTTCTTGTCCATCAACTGCAACTGCATTGATATTCTTTGCATTGATCCTCATTCATGAGTTTTGTTTTCTTGTTGCTGATTTTCAGACCCGTTCCTTCCTGTTTCTATTCAGGCGATTAATCATTGTCTGGATGTGTGTGAATGTACTTGAGATGAGTGCCAGGTCAAAAATCTAAGTCGACTAACATAGTTGTTATCTTCCACCTGATGCCTGTTCGACTGTGGTCCTCATCACCCAGTCACGACCAAGAGAAACAGGACCCCTAACATGTTGCATCCCTACTTAACACCTAACTTAACCTCAAACCAGTTTGTTCTTCCATCGCCATCCACCACTGCACTTGTGCAGTTAGTGTTCATGACTTGAGAGCCAGTTTGTTCCCTTCTCAACTCAGCATCTGTCCCAGCAACAATCCTCTTGATCAGAACTCTTCCCAACACTTTGGCTACAATGGACATGAGGGTGATACCTCTCCAGTTCCCACAACTTGCCAAATCCCCTTTCTTCTGCAGTTTGATGATAAGCCCTCTGGACCAGTCCTCAGGGACAATTTCTTCCTTCCAAATTGTGTTGAATAGCCCATGCAGGATATTTACTGTGGTGTCAGTGTCAACCTTCAGAAGATCTGCTGTAATGCTTTCTATACCTGGCACCTTACCACTTTTCATGTCCCCCAGTGCACTCCTGATCTCCTTCCTTGTTATATCCTCTATGTCAATGCTGTCATTCACCACATTTGTCTCACCCACCTGAGCAGCATCCTCAGGAACTGGCCTGTTTGAAACCTCTATGAAGTGCTCTTGCCATCTGGCTTTGACCTCGCCTTCCTTGGTCAATAGTCTTCCTTCTTTGCTCGTCACCATTCCTACCTTTCTTGCCCTTCGTTGCATAAACTCCCAGTTGCTCCATATACTCCTTTCATTTGACCCTGCTGTGCAGCATCTTCAGCTTCATGTGCAACACTGCTTATCCATTCTCTCTTGTCCTTCCTAAGACTCCTCTTCACCTCCTTGTCTTTTTCTCTGTATTCATTTCTGGCTTTGTTCTTCAACCTTTCTGATCTTGCACCATCTATCGTCTTCTTTAGTTTCCTCCTCTCCTCAATCTTTCTCCAACTTTCTGTGCTGATCCAGCTCTCTACGCCCCAGTACATTCAGTGCAGTTTCAGTGTAGGTGGTCTTAATCTTCTGCCACCTTTGCTATGTGTTGTTGGTTGGGTCAGGCTGCTCACTGTTCTGGTGGTCATCAGCATCCATGTCGTTCTGGTCTGGTGTCTAGAGGATGCTGAATCTATTCCTCAGGTCGAACTGGAACTGCTGTCTGATCTTGGGTATTCTCAGTTTACTCTCCTTGTACCTTGCAGTCCCCACCTGCTTGTGCTGTTCAACCTGAGTTTTGCCTTAGTTATGACAAGGTTGTGGTCACTCCCCACATCAGCTCCTCTGCACACTCTTGTGTCTTGGACTGACCTCTTAAACTGGGACCTGACTGCCACACGGTCAATCTGGTTCAGGTGGCGACCATCTTGGGAGGTCCATGTATATGTTGCAGTTCAAAATGAAATTCAGGTCAAAATGATTTTAACTTTGTTTGATTCTCAATTTCCTTTGTCTTCTGACCCTAATTATTCATGATCCATGAATAATTAGGGTTAATAGACAAAGGAATTTCATTTAGACCTGAATTTTGTTTTGACCTGCAACTGTATACTTGTGCACATCCTTATGAGAAAACATGGTTGATGTTATAGGAAGGTTGTTAGATGCACAAAAGGTCACAAAGAGGTCACCATTGTCATTTCTCTCACAATTTAAACCATGTTTCCATACGATTCCGCTCTCACCCTGCTGCCTCTCCCCCACCTTGGCATTCTAGTCCCCCATTACCAAGAGCATGTCATGTCTGAGACTACATCCAATGCCTTCTGCAATTGGTCATAAAAGTTCTCCTTTGCCTCGTCTTCTGCATCATTGTTTGGAGTGTACACTTGTATTATAGTTGTTTTTATGTATTTAGAGTAGAATCTACAATCATGAACAAAAGTCTTGGGACAAATTTACATTTCTGGCGCTTTTTCACACGAATTCATCTACAGGAATTTTGTCCACCATTGTAATGATACGTAGGTGTAATGATACGGCCTCTAACAGGTGTCCAACTCTTTATAAGAGAACATAAATTTGATGAAACATGAATTCTTCACAATGATATTTTTGATGGTGATCATCCTTTTGGTTGGAATACCTCTTGAAGAGGCTGAAAGTTGTACAATTTCAGACATTCCACTTCCATGTAAGGTACAAATTTGGTACTTTCCATGATTTCAATGATAATTTGACTGTAGAGAAGAACTTAAGCAAATATACCTATTAAATAGACTTGATAAATGTCTTTTACCTGTGCAATTTTGTTTGCTTGAAAAAAAAGGCTGGAAATGGCATCTGAGAGACAATGTTTAAAAAAGTTTGTGGAACATTCGCTTAGATCCCCCAAGAGATTCCCACCTCCACCCCTCACTGAGTGGTTGCTAACCATGGTAACCTACTCTTTGGTATAACTCTTCTACCAAAAAATGTAGAGATACCCTAATGCACACATTTCTCTGGTTAACAGACCATTTTGTTTAGAGTACATGTATTGGTATATAAAAGAATTATCAATTTCTTTAAAAATATAATTATCCTACATTTGACTACATTGAAACCTTGATTTAACGAACCTCTATGTAACAAAGTCCTCAGTATGACAAACAGTATTCTTCGCCCCAGCAATAGTAAAATGTATGGTAAAGAACCTCGATACAATGAAACCTCATTATAGCGAACATATTTTGCCAGTCCCTTGGCCCTTCATTATATCAAGGTTCCACTCTACTCATCAACTGTATTAATCTCTGTACATTTATTTGCCGTTCTCTGCAAAACAAAAATGTGAAATAACCTTTATTACCAGCGTAGTCTGAAGAACGTGGAACACAGATTTCTGACGAGACCTTCTAAAATTCAATATAGGACAGTACCACATTTTAACCTAGTCTTTTTGCTAGACAAAGTACAAATAAGTGCAAAAGTCATCTGAATTTTTCCATGGGAGACTCGTATAAGTAACATTCCTTGTACATGAGTTGGCTTAAAAGCCATTTTGATTTCCTATCAAAACAAGGAGGTCAGCCAATTATTTATATCTAAGGTAGCCACATCCTCGACTGCCTAGTTTTCCATCTTGCAGTGCAATATACATGGCCTACCTCTTGTCAAGTTACACACAATTATAATATAGGTGTCTTTATTTGTTAATTAAATCACATACAAACATGAGAAGTGGCATCAGAACCTCAACATATCTTTAACAGAAAAAAGCAACCACTCTGCTTGGTTGTACAGGTACATGCCCCTGCCCAGCTTGGTAAATATTAATAAAGGGGGCAAGTTTCTAAAGAAACTGTGGTGCTGCATTGGTGGGAGTATTACAAGATAATTTGGTTTTATCAACTGGGTTGATAATGTGAATTGGCCACTGTAAAGAGATTCGGAAGTTGACGTTTCGAGCGTTAGCACTTCGCGTTATCGCTCCGACGAAGGGCTAACGCTTGAAACGTCAGCTTCCCAATCTCTTTACGGTGGCCGATTCACATTATCAACCCAGTTGATAAAACTAAATTATCTTGGTAAATATTAATTACTAGTATATATGTTGATTCTCATTTTAGGTTCATACGGTTTTATCAAATGTTATTTTTAAGGTTGAGGTACTGTCCTTTGATTGTTGTCACCTCTTGTCTTGATGATAAACAGAAGAAGACACTGAAAAGTAACATTCATAAACTTGGTATGAGAAATTTGATCTTGCTCCATCTTTTGACAAGACTTGAACCCTGAAGTTCAAAGCGTAACAATCATATTTACAATCATATGACAATCAATGAAACTTTTAAAAAAGAAACACCTGATATCCATCCATAGAGTGACGTGACGTTATGAACCTGTTGATGTAGATTGTTCTTTTCTGAATGGTTTGCTAAGATGATTGATGGCATAGCAGAGCCCATGCTGTCCAAATGCAGTCTAATACATAATGCCATTGTTTGGTTATTATTGAAATCAAAATTGTGGGTTGGCACGACCTTGCTCCTCATAATGATCAAACTCACTGTAGGTAGCTTAACACATTATATTTGACATGAATGCATTAAAGTGGTACTATGACGAAAATCGCACCTTTCCTATTTAAGCCATTTTAAAACATAAACAAGTAGACTGCATAAGAAGTAAAATGCTGTTTACTTCTTTCAAATATCTCTTTTCGTTCTAGAGATATTCAAGTTTTTAAAATATGCAAATAAGGCAAGTGATGACGTCATATACTCAAACAGATTTTGTCCAAGTATGATGAAAAGAGATATCTCAGCCAGTTTGTAACAGAAATGTTTGATTCTTTGCAGTAAGATTCTACTAAATGTGCTCCACAATATGAGCTTAACAGTTCTGTTACCATGGCAACATACTCGTTTCCAGACCTCTCCCATATTAAAAGCTTTTCTGGCCACCTTTGGCATTCCATTTTGATAATTACTAACAGCACTTCATATGCATGATCCAGCAAGCTTATAAATATGTTAGCTCAACTTTGTGGCATTGTCTAACATTTTCAAGCTGAAAATCACCAAAATATTGAAATAAAGTGGGTGGGGCCTGAAAAAGAGTGAGTTGCCATGGGAACAGAATTTTTTGTAGTCATACGTGTGTTTCCTGTAGATCTATTAGCCTGCCAAGTTTGAAGGTTTTGCACTGCAAATTGGCTAAGATAACTCTATTTATATACTCAATAAAATATTGGGTTGAGTGTATGACGTCATCAGCCATCTCATTTGCATATTTTCATATTTTCCAGTTTTCAAACTCAAATATCTCCAGAACTAATGCAAATATTTGCAAACGGAAAACAGCGTTTTCATTCTTTTATGGAATTCTTTGTGATACACTAAAAAAACAAGGGGTAAAAATTTGATCATAGTACCACTTTAACATATAATCCACTTGCCTGGGGATAACTATAATCATAATTACATTTTGCTAATGCATAATTATGAAAGAAAGAAAGAAGAGAAAGAAAAGAAAGAAAAGATCAAGATGAAGACAAAGACAAGAACTATATTTTAAGAGGCTACGGTAGAGTGGAATACATTACTGGTCGCCAAGTAGTTTACATATAATGGCCCTAATTAGTAACATTCAAATAAAGAAGCAATGTAAAAATAATGCTTAATTATTTACTAATATTAAAATGTTTCAAAGAAAATAATTGCTCGGGGAGAGGTTTTTAAAATTGGGGTGTGCCGCTTAATTATGTTCCTTATATTTTGGTCAAGATTGTGCCATAGATGGCCAGGACTCGCTTGAAAAGTTCTCTTCTCAAATTTGCCAGATTGTAGTTCACATATTAGATGTTTTCTGAATATATCACTTTGTTCTTTGGTTGAAGTAGCTCTTCAGTTGTGTGACAGACAACTGACATATCTACAATAGGTTTGGTAATAAAACATTGTATCAGTAAACATAACATACAACAGCTGTTTATTTATTTCTGGAGTGTTTTTTTATTTCTGGAGTGAAGTTTTTACGGTTTTTAATCGTAAGATGCACACATTTGACTTATTAATCGTAAAAGGTGGTACTTTACGATTATTAATCGTAAAATGCGTCTCCTACGATTAATAATCTTGGATGTTACGATTAATAATCGTAAAATCCACGATTAATAATCGTATGTTACAACAAATGCAGTTATTAATCGTAGATGCCGCGATCTTCTGCCGACACCAAATTTCACTCGACCGGCCGCCATTACGAAAAAAAACTTTGCGTTCAAGAACTACATCTTGAGCTTGCTCTGAAACAAATGTGATTCAGCCGAAGTGTTGACATGACAAGCTTAACGTGAGGCTAACCTTTTATGAACTGAGTGTGTTTACGGACGATATTTTCAGCGTTTTTTAGTCGTCGACGAAAGCAATGCGAGCGCGAATGTCGTGGCCGCGAAACAACAACACCGCAGCCTTCAGTGCGATTATCGCATGATTTGAAAGAGGCTGATTCAATGTCCAAAATGTACCCAAAGTAAAATACAACAGGAAAATAAGCCAACATCTAAGTGTGTTTACGAAATGTATTTTATCCGTCTTTGGACTCTTCGGCAAAAAGCAACGCGAGCGGGAAAATATATCGTGGCCCGTGCTCGAACAAACAACAGCACTAATGCAAAATACAACTGAGTTGAAAGCGGCTGATTAAGGTTCATAATTTACCCAAAGTAAAAGAAACCAGGTAAATGAATAAACAACTGAGACTGTTTACGAACGATATTTTCTCCGGCCTTGACTCTAAGACGAAAAACAACTCAACTCAGCCGTGCTTGAACAAACAACAGTACCGCGCAATGCGAAATAAAAAAACTTGTCTCAATGAATGATTTAATTACTCTTTTAGTGTGTCAAAAATGCTAGCTTACTGTAAACACTACGATTACTAAAATTACCCAAACAGCATTCAGAATAATTCTAGAATGTTGTCAAAACTAATCCGGAATCCTGTTTAACATTGGTACGATGTGTTATGCTACGTTTGTTTACGTAACTTATTATTTGTGTCTTTTCAGATTATTAGTCGTAATTTTCAGTTTATTAAACTGGGAACCGCGTCTCTTACGAATAATATTCATGACATTGTACGAATAATATCCGTATGTGGCTATATTTTCAGAAAATTAATCGTACATGTAGCGAATACCTACTCGGAAGACTGTTATAGCCACGAAGCCATCGTGTCACCGGTCGACCCGCTGCGTATTTCAGTATTTCTTCGAGCGATGTTTGTTGTTTCAAACAAGCTCTTTTTACTGTCCGAAAGTATTCCATAGCCTCCCGAAAACCTGAAATGGACTTTTCACATTCCGTGTCCTACCGAAACTTGAAGTGAACAAGAGCGGTGGATTTCATTCAGGTCAGGGGTTTATTCTTTACGAATCAAATTAAAAACGAAATCAACAACTTCGCAGCAAGTCTGCAAGTTCGATGTGTCAAAACATTGCTGGGCAGAATTCGTCGTGTTTACGGGAATATTTGGCAAATTGAAATAGTACGATTTAAGTGTACCTAAGAAAAGTCTTTGGTAAAGGTATCATTTATCGAATTCCTTAACAAAGCATTGATAGAAATGTATTATGCAAATAAGGTGGGAATTCCGAAAGAACTGCTTTGTTTGTTTTACAAAATGAAGTACAATCTCAGTTATTTGATGTGTAGTTCCTCGTCAAAATAGCGGGAAAATGGTCTCGAAGATTCGGAGTCGGACTAATCAAACTGCAGATGAAGTTCACCAAAAAAACGTACCAGTATATTTGTGGAATAAGTTTCTTTTGGAAACTCTCCATTTTAGTCTGACCGCTCAGACCACGACGTAGATTTCTTGTAAACGACAAACAGGTTTTCCTACCTCTGACTTTTGCCGTGGAATTTGCGACCGGTAAGGATCATTCCGAGGAAACAGGGTTCTGTTTATAAGATGTTTTAATTCAAAGTTGAAGCAAGAGTACGTATTTGATAGACGTGACTGTTCTATCTGACAGTGAAATCAACAAGTTCGATGCGTATTCGTCTGGGTTCAGTTCAAGAGGCTGAAAATGTCATAAGCTCAATTATGGCCGAGAATTGCTCTGTTCTTGGCTTGAAAATTACCATCTACGGTTCCCAATTGTTAGGTTTGCATAGGTGATAAGCTTCTGGTTTGCATTAAAAGTTTTAATAGTTGTGTAAAATTTATATTCACTGTGACACACCACATAGAAATAACTCGTGCTACAGAAGGCTGGTGAAGAGTTGCCCGCGACACAACAACTTGATTGGAAAACAATTCTTCGAACCTCCTCGTGATCTATTCCCCTTTTCTTTGTAAGATTTCAATTCCTTAACCCTGCAGAAATTCCTTGCAAGAGTGAACATGGTGAAGAACTTTTAGCTGTCATAACACTCAGAAAACCGGTTAATTTTCAAGAATTCGACTTTTGCTAACATTTGGCGCC
>OZ026606.1:5293922-5345922 GCA_964020085.1 Micromussa lordhowensis | reverse complement strand
TTTTTATAGCATATGTCAGGAAACAAAATGATTTGTACGCGTTGCTTACTTTTCCATATCAATCACTACCATAGCGTCCTGTCATAACAGAAACTAAATTAGTTTGGAAAATCGACCCTAACAAGTACCTTACTAACTTATAAATTCATTAGTCTTTGATAAATTCCATAACTAAGTACGCCTGAACAAACAAACTACTATTTCCTTCGCAAAATAATATCCCTGCAGAAAAACGTTGAACTTACCAAATCGATTAGATCACTAAGATTCTTCTCTATTTGTTGAGGAGGCAGCCGTCGCATTAAATCTAACGCACAGTCTAGTTGTCGTTCCGTCTGTAACAACACGAAACAGGAGAAAAATGTTTGAATAAACGTCTCTAATACCAGCTAGAGTAAGATTTGATCGACATGTTTCCACAGTCATAAGAATTTTATAGTGATATGCATCAAGTGAAGTTTTTTCCCCCCTGAAAGCTGTCTTACAACAGAAGCTCCTGATTCGTTTGCTTAACTACTCAGAAGAAGGAATGATTTCCCAAGCTAGCTATCCCAAATAACGGATACGAGATGAGGCGGAGCTGAGATCTTTCCAGATTTTTACAACAGAACGAACACAGAAGACAGTTTCGACAGCAGCAAAAACTGCTCTTTTCTTCCAACAACAAGCGCATTTAAAATATGACTTACCATTGTAAAGGTTAAGTGTATCAAAAGGCCTAAACACTTAGTATATATAAAAGAGAGAACAACTTTCGAGGCGGCAAATAAACCCCTACAACCAGCCGGAAACACCGCTCTCTCCACAATATGGCCGCCGCTCCTACCACACCAGCAAAACAACCAATCATACGTCAGTTACCAAATATGGCTTATACCAACAAGGGTCGAGAAAGTCACTTTCGTCTTCTAGGAATATATCGGTAAATTTTTAAAAGTGTCCGAGAAATTGAAATATCACCCAGATTTTAAAGCCCCTTGTCTTGTTTTATTTTTTCTTGTCACGTAGCAACCGGCATGTGACCCTCCACGCCCCGAATCAAAGTACGACTTCGAGGGCGAGCCATTTTCGCTATTTTTTTCCACAAAGTGTTGCTTTTAGCTCATTCGCTAGTTTTAAAAAAGAAGTCACTTGCATCTACAGCAAAGGGTCACCCCAATCGATTTCTCTCTATTCAAAATATACGCCAATTCATTATTTAGTGCAAAAATGAAAACTTGTCATCTGTAAGTCAGACATGACCGCATAATCGCTAATGAGACACTCATTTGAAAGTCAAATTCTCGTTTAAAGAGGTGATGTAATTCATTATTTTGGTCCATTATTCACAACACGTTGTTTTAAAATCATTCAAAATTTAAAACGCTTTTTAAAACACTACCGGAAACTTAGAAATGGAAACAGTCAACGAATTTTCGATGGTCACTTGAGTTAAAACTCTGGTTTCAGATATTTCACAGGTATGTTGGGTCAATTGAGAAAGGCTATAAGAACTATTAGAGATACTGTTTACTGAGAATTATTCCGAACTTCACCTGCTGTATTCAACAAATATTTCTTTGAGGATAATCTTATGGAAGTATACTATCAGCGACTTGCAGAACATTTCCTAGGCTTGCGCTTGACCGTTGCAAGATCCCAGTAAAATTAATTCGTTTATTTCGAAACGCTTTGTCCGTTATCTCTCAGTTTCCAGCAACAAAACAGTTGATGCAGTCAATCTTGGAGTGAAACTGAAAAATGTAATTTTAAGCGACGAAAACAGCCATTTAAAATACCGCGTGCTTCGATGATGAATAAGAACTTCAATTTGTTATTTAACGAACTTGTTTGCGTGGAATAAAACAAATCTAACGAAAATTAATTTTTTTTTCATCCCGGAAGCGGAAAGGTGTTCAGTTTATGCTGTAAAATCCCCAAATCAAAACGATATTTTTTATGGCTGTCAGCCATTCTCCAAATTTGGCGCGAAAACTATTCCAGAACGTGACTTTTCGCGTGATGTTATTTTACTTGAGAACATGTCAATCTTAAATTGTTTTTGAGCAGGGCCCCTCCTGGTTTTTGAGATGATGTTACTCAGTGCGAATATCCTTCAGCGTTTCTTTTGGCCTAAAAACAGTGGTTTTATCTCAGGTCTACTTTTTTCATGTCAGGAATTCGACTATGACTGAACTCGGTTTGAATTGTTTACATGTCGGAGTGACTTCAGCGGGGAAGAATGTCTACCCAGTATGCAACACGTGGGAAGAGTCCACAAGCAGTGCCGATGACATCATTATTCCTGATAATTTTGAAGGTAAATAAATTTCAGGATAATTTAGCTGGGGTTGATGATTCAGCTTTCTATAGTTTTAAGGGAGTGTCAAGCAAGATCGTTCTGCTTGTAGTAAAATTAAAGTACATGATCACCAGAAATTCGCCTTTGTGATTTCTGTGTGTGACAGTTTTTCTTAAATCAGACCCTTAATAAAAGGGCCAGAACACCACCCTCAAAACAAAGAAAAGATGCCCACTATTTGATCATCAAAATTTGGAAATCGGCAATCCCTTCCTCCATCTTGGAGTCACTTACTAATACTGATATATATTTGACTTTATATTTCAGAGACAAAGGTATTAATTATATATATTATATATTATCATATTATTATTATTATTATTATTATTATTATTATTATTATTATTATTATTATTATTAATCAGGGGCTGATCCGTGTATTCTGACTGGCTACCGTGAGGTGCAACCTGCCGGTGAAGGGTGTGGCAGTGAACAAGTTGAATCCTTGGAGGAGGGGTGCGGGGAAGAAGAGCGCTTCCCGATAGTAGAGAATCACGAACTGAGCTTTTTGTATCCAGCAGTACGACGGTTTTCTGTCAACTTACTTGCAATTTTTGAGGGGTAAGCAATGTTCGATTTAGGTGCCGGCGAGTTTTTATACTCAATGTTTATTTCACTACGTTGTGTAAGAATCCGTGATGTGTAACCTCTAATTAGTCGCCGGATTGGAATGTCACGTGATCGGGTGTAAATTCCAAGGAGATGTGTTGCAGGAAATGTAGTTACAGAAGGCCTATTTTGCTTAGAATTTACCGCAAAACGGTTTCCGCTGAGGAGTTTATGTACGATCCTTGATTATTTTCACTACTGTGATCTATGCCAGCCATGAATTCAATCGAGATGGTTGCCGTAAAGGCAGCTTTTAACGGGTAGGTTAGCACGCTTGTGCGGTATATTCTCGTCTATTACGCCCGAAATTCATACAGTTTCGTTTCAGTTGTTGTCAAGGTTAATTGAGATTGTCCATTATTTCAGCACTATTATGGTTTTGTCAATGGAGACTAGAATAACTCTGGAAAAATTTTGCGATGACATGCGAGATATCTTCAAGTTTGGAGAAGACGACGAATTTACCATGAAATGGTTAGACGAAGAAGGTTAGTAACGACCGATGGAAGTGTCTCTGGAAATTATAATTACTTTCCCGTTTCTAAATCAAGATTTATTGATACGCCACCGATCGCATCACTTTAAATTTGCCCTGCACGGCTTCCAGTCATTTTATAAAAACATTTATATGGAATCGTGCTGAGTTTTCCGAATTAATAATAAGCTAAACTCAGGTATCTTTGTAAATAAACATTTTCATTTTCCAATCATGTTAGAAGCTTAACTTCTATTCATGAGCCTAACGATAAGGAGGAACGATTTTTTTTTCACTGGAATTCAGTGATTGATATTTTTTGCGCGCAATTTAAGTGTAATATGATGTAAAGAAAACATTCGTTAATGAAAGCAGCTTTGCAAATTTGAAATTGATTGATAAGGCGCTTTAAAATGACCTTACATTAATAACATTTTCTCTCTTAACCCTCTCAACCGACTTTGTAGTTCAATTCAAAATTAGACAAGAATACATATGGGGTTTTAACAATGCCTTGATTTATTTAATCATGACAAATTCTCACAAAACTTACAGTGATAGATGTATGGAAAACTGTAATGGGATTTTGTATGTCGATGTCAGGACTTGTTGAATATGCATTGTGTGGTATATAATTATTCGTCTGCACCACAATTTTCCATATCACAAATTAATGTGACAAGACAAATGTTCTAAATATAATTGCATATTCAAACAGCTGCATGTGTGTTTAGAATGACTCTTAGGTGACCATGTCTTCATCTAGGTATGTTCACTGACACATTTTCACCTAGTATTCACACTGATACCAAGCGACTCAGTTTTCAAATGTCTCCACTCTGGACGCTATAGACCCCCCTAGCAGCTTGCACCTTCTGTGTCTTCAGTGCCTGCTCCATAAAAATGCACACTTAAGTATGCCTCTGAAATCGCCTTGCCTCTTTGAAATTAACATTTAGTCGGAACAAGGCCTTAGTCTAACAATGATTGTTGGAGAGATTTTGGAGTCTGTAGATGAGCAGATGTTTTCCTACACCCTTAACTCCTAGTTCCTAGCCTCCCTTACCCCACACCTTCACCATTGGCTAAACTAAGGTAAGTAAAGGTAGAGTCTGTATAAGAGCCAACTGAGTGGCTCGTCAGGCTGGAGCTTATCCCAGTTTTTGTAGCATGAAGTGACTAGGAGTATTTCCACTCCCCCCTAGATTGGGATGCTAGTCCATCACAGGGTTACCCCCATATACCTGCCAACTTTTCTGAGTTATAGGCATGAGATTTCGGAATTTCGAAGACGACACAAAGATGTCTGATAATTTCCAAAGACGTCCGGAGTCTTCCCTGACATGTCCCAGTCTCAGGCGTGTATCGCTAAATGCTACCTCGCTCCCAGTGCTTTCTATTTGTAGAAAGAAGTATTGTCTTTTACACATAGGTTTAATTTCTAACATCGCTTTGAGTTTACATATTTTTGGAATTTATGTCAAGCAAAGCTGCAACCACTCACAATTTTCAATCAGGCGTGAGAATTTGGCCCTTGAGCCATTGTGAGATCAAAGTTTTCAATCCACAGGCGTGAGACTTGGCAGGTATACCCCCATTATTAAGTTCACCGGTACCCATTTATACACCTGGGTTGAGAGAGGGACTGCGAGAGTAAAGTGTAGTGCCCTAGGCCAGGATTCAAACCCGGACCGCTCAATCTGGAGACTAGCGCACTAACCATGGGACCATTGCACCTCCTTGTTGGCTAAACTAATGTGTTTTATAATGCAACCTTATAACAGGTGCCACCAAATGATGTTTTTCAAATTATTGAAATCCATATTTTGTATTTTTGTTTTGTTCAGGTGACCCTTGTACCATTTCAAGTCAAGAAGAACTTGATGAAGCAATCAGATTATATGAGCTTAATAGGGATTCTGAGCTTGTCATTCATTGTAAGCAATAAATCCTGATCTTTGAAAATATTTAGATTTGATTACATTTTTGTGTTGCAATATGAACATTATTTACCAACCTTGATACGACTGAGATATTTTCATTCCAAATTATAAAAAAAATCAGAATTTTAGTGAGAGAAATTCAATAATAAATTGATTAATACAAAGTCATGTATAACAGCTGTTTATTTATTTCTGGAGTGTTTTTTTATTTCTGGAGTGAAGTTTTTACGATTTTTAATCGTAAGATGCACACATTTGACTTATTAATCATAAAAGGTGGTACTTTACGATTACTAATCGTAAAATGCGTCTCCTACGATTAATAATCTTGGATGTTACGATTAATAATCGTAAAATCCACGATTAATAATCGTATGTTACAACAAATGCAGTTATTAATCGTAGATGCCGCGATCTTCTGCCGACACCAAATTTCACTCGACCGGCCGCCATTACGAAATAAAACTTTGCGTTCAAGAACTACATCTTACAGAGCTTGCTCTGAAATAAATGTGATTCAGCCGAAGTGTTGACATGACAAGCTTAACGTGAGGCTAACCTTTTATGAACTGAGTGTGTTTACGGACGATATTTTCAGCATTTTTTAGTCGTCGACGAAAAGCAATGCGAGCGCGAATGTCGTGGCCGCGAAACAACAACACCGCAGCCTTCAGTGCGATTATCGCATGATTTGAATGAGGCTGATTCAATGTCCAAAATGTACCCAAAGTAAAATACAACAGGAAAATAAGCCAACATCTAAGTGTGTTTACGAAATATATTTTATCCGTCTTTGGACTCTTCGGCAAAAAGCAACGGGAGCGTGAAAATATATCATGGCCCGTGCTCGAACAAACAGCTCTAATGCAAAATACAACTGAGTTGAAAGCGGCTGATTAAGGTTCATAATTTACCCAAAGTAAAAGAAACCAGGTAAATGAATAAACAACTGAGACTGTGTACGAACGATATTTTCTCCGGCCTTGACTCTAAGACGAAAAACAACTCGACTCAGCCGTGCTTGAACAAACAACAGTACCGCGCAATGCGAAATAAAAAAAATTGTCTCAATGAATGATTTAATTACTCTATTAGTGTGTCAAAAATGCTAGCTTACTGTAAACACTATGATTACTAAAATTACCCAAACAGCATTCAGAATAATTCTAGAATGTTGTCAAAACTAATCCGGAATCCTGATTAACATTCGCGTACGATGTGTTATGCTACGTTTGTTATACGTAACTTATTATTTGTGTCTTTTCAGATTATTAGTCGTATTATGCGGTGTTTTCAGTTTATTAAACTGGGAACCGCGTCTCTTACGAATAATATTCATGACATTGTACGAATAATATCCGTATGTGGCTATACTTTCAGGAAATTAATCGTACATGTAGCGAAGTTTACCTACTCGGAAGACTGTTATAGCCACGAAGCCATCGTGTCACCGGTCGACCCGCTGCGTATTTCAGTATTTCTTCGAGCAATGTTTGTTGTTTCAAACAAGCTCTTTTTACTGTCCGAAAGTATTCCATAGCCTCCCGAAAGCCTGAAATGGACTTTTCACATTCCGTGTCCTACCGAAACTTAAAGTGAACAAGAGCGGTGGATTTCATTCAGGTCATGCAGGGGTTTCTTCTTTACGAATCAAATTAAAAACGAAATCAACAACTTCGCAGCAAGTCTGCAAGTTCGATGTGTCAAAACATTGGCGGGCAGAATTCGTCGTGTTTACGGGAATATTTGGCAAATTGAAATAGTACGATTTAAGTGTACCTAAGGAAAGCATGGCTTCTTTGGTAAAGGTATCATTTATCGAATTCCTTAACAAAGCATTGACAGAAATGTATTATGCAAATAAGGTGGGAATTCTGAAAGAACTGCTTTGTTTGTTCTTTTTACTGTCCGAAAGTATTCCATAGCCTCCCGAAAACCTGAAATGGACTTTTCACATTCTGTGTCCTACCGAAACTTAAAGTGAACAAGAGCGGTGGATTTCATTCAGGTCAGGGGTTTATTCTTTACAAATCAAATTAAAAACGAAATCAACAACTTCGCAGCAAGTCTGCAAGTTCGATGTGTCAAAACATTGGCGGGCAGAATTCGTCGTGTTTACGGGAATATTTGGCAAATTGAAATAGTACGATTTAAGTTCTGTTCATAAGATGTTTTAATTCAAAGTTGAAGCAAGAGTACGTATTTGATAGACGTGACTGTTCTACCTGACAGTGATGCGTATTCGTCTGGGTTCAGTTCAAGAGGCTGAAAATGTCATAAGCTCAATTATGGCCGAGAATTGCTCTGTTCTTGGCTTGAAAATTACCATCTAAGGTCCCAATTGTTAGGTTTGCATAGGTGATAAGCTTCTGGTTTGCATTAAAAGTTTTAATAGTTGTGTAAAATTTATATTCACTGTGACACACCACATAGAAATAACTCGCACTACAGAAGGCTGGTGAAGAGTTGCCCGCGACACAACAACTTGGTTGGACAACAATACTTCGAACCTCCTCGTGATCTATTCCCCTTTTCTTTGTAAGATTTCAATTCCTTAACCCTGCAGAAATTCCTTGCAAGAGTGAACATGTGAAGAGTGAATTCGACTGTCAGAATTATATTTTTTTAAGCCCTCACGAAAGCGACTCTCCAGCGTATCGCGACACTTTTAGAACATATAAACTGTTTATATTATTAAGCCTGATCCACCACTGATTGTAGAAATCGCTAGGTGGGTGTACGATAATGAATCGTACTGATAACTGCACCTTCTGCACCTTCAGATCTTTGTACTTAGTATAAACTGAGTACAATTAATAATCATATTAATCGTACACCCAAAAAAGCGATCTCTGCAACGATACGTTGGAGAGTCGCGGTGGTGTGGGCGTAAAAAAAAATACAATTTCGACAGCTGTCAAACGCCCATTTCTATCATTGGCTATTTCAATGACATAAGACATTTGACAACTCTGCCTTTGTATCGACTCTTTTAGACTCCTTTTAGGCTTTCGATTCGACACGAGACTTCACACTTTTGGGCAAACACTATTTTTCGACCGCTTGGAAGTGAAGTTCACGCTGTACTGAGGAATGATCCTATTACTGTGCCATTGATTCTGTTCGCTAATTGCTATTTCCGATCACACAATGCTTTTACCGTAATGAGCACGTGGAGTGGACGACGGCAAAACTTGGTATTGCTGCTGAATTGATGCTGCTCAAAGCAACAGACAACCCTACAGGAGTAGCTTTGATTGCCATACGGGTTTACAATGCCAAGGGTGCAAAACTTGATAAATATCATCGGAGGGAACATGGACGTTCAGGTTAGCTTTGATTTTGCCGCTACTGGAATATATGCTGCACAAATTCCATAACGAACTCATAGAGGTGAGAAAAGTGGAGGCCGCGATGGTGTACTGACACTGTACTGCCTCTAAAGCAGACATGTACAGGAGAAAACTTTTTCCCGCGAAAAAAAGGGCGCCAAATGTTAGCAAAAGTCGAATTCTTGAAAATTAACCGGTTTTCTGAGTGTTATGGCAGGTAAAAGTTCTTCACTCTTGCAAGGAATTTCTGCAGGGTTAAGGAATTGAAATCTTACAAAGAAAAGGGGAATAGATCACGAGGAGGTTCGAAGTATTGTTGTCCAACCAAGTTGTTGTGTCGCGGGCAACTCTTCACCAGCCTTCTGTAGCGCGAGTTATTTCCATGTGGTGTGTCACAGTGAATATAAATTTTACGCAACTATTAAAACTTTTAATGAAAACCTAACAATTGGGAACAGTAGATGGTAATTTTTACGCCAAGAACAGAGCAATTCTCGGCCATAATTGAGCTTATGACATTTTCAGCCTCTTGAACGGAACCCAGACAAATACGCATCGAACTTGTTGATTTCACTGTCAGATAGAACAGTCACGTCTATCAAATACGTACTCTTGCTTCAACTTTGAATTAAAACATCTTATAAACAGAACCCTGTTTCCTCGGAATGATCCTTACCGGTCGCAAATTCCACGGCAAAAGTCAGAGGTAGGAAAACCTGTTTGTCGTTTACAAGAAATCTACGTCGTGGTCTGAGCGGTCAGACTAAAATGGAGAGTTTCCAAAAGAAACTTATTCCACAAATATACTGGTACGTTTTTTTGGTGAACTTCATCTGCAGTTTGATTAGTCCGACTCCGAATCTTCGAGACCATTTTCCCGCTATTTTGACGAGGAACTACACATCAAATAACTGAGATTGTACTTCATTTTGTAAAACAAACAAAGCAGTTCTTTCGGAATTCCCACCTTATTTGCATAATACATTTCTATCAATGCTTTGTTAAGGAATTCGATAAATGATACCTTTACCAAAGACTTTTCTTAGGTACACTTAAATCGTACTATTTCAATTTGCCAAATATTCCCGTAAACACGACGAATTCTGCCCAGCAATGTTTTGACACATCGAACTTGCAGACTTGCTGCGAAGTTGTTGATTTCGTTTTTAATTTGATTCGTAAAGAATAAACCCCTGACCTGAATGAAATCCACCGCTCTTGTTCACTTCAAGTTTCGGTAGGACACGGAATGTGAAAAGTCCATTTCAGGTTTTCGGGAGGCTATGGAATACTTTCGGACAGTAAAAAGAGCTTGTTTGAAACAACAAACATCGCTCGAAGAAATACTGAAATACGCAGCGGGTCGACCGGTGACACGATGGCTTCGTGGCTATAACAGTCTTCCGAGTAGGTATTCGCTACATGTACGATTAATTTTCTGAAAATATAGCCACATACGGATATTATTCGTACAATGTCATGAATATTATTCGTAAGAGACGCGGTTCCCAGTTTAATAAACTGAAAATTACGACTAATAATCTGAAAAGACACAAATAATAAGTTACGTAAACAAACGTAGCATAACACATCGTACCAATGTTAAACAGGATTCCGGATTAGTTTTGACAACATTCTAGAATTATTCTGAATGCTGTTTGGGTAATTTTAGTAATCGTAGTGTTTACAGTAAGCTAGCATTTTTGACACACTAAAAGAGTAATTAAATCATTCATTGAGACAAGTTTTTTTATTTCGCATTGCGCGGTACTGTTGTTTGTTCAAGCACGGCTGAGTTGAGTTGTTTTTCGTCTTAGAGTCAAGGCCGGAGAAAATATCGTTCGTAAACAGTCTCAGTTGTTTATTCATTTACCTGGTTTCTTTTACTTTGGGTAAATTATGAACCTTAATCAGCCGCTTTCAACTCAGTTGTATTTTGCATTAGTGCTGTTGTTTGTTCGAGCACGGGCCACGATATATTTTCCCGCTCGCGTTGCTTTTTGCCGAAGAGTCCAAAGACGGATAAAATACATTTCGTAAACACACTTAGATGTTGGCTTATTTTCCTGTTGTATTTTACTTTGGGTACATTTTGGACATTGAATCAGCCTCTTTCAAATCATGCGATAATCGCACTGAAGGCTGCGGTGTTGTTGTTTCGCGGCCACGACATTCGCGCTCGCATTGCTTTCGTCGACGACTAAAAAACGCTGAAAATATCGTCCGTAAACACACTCAGTTCATAAAAGGTTAGCCTCACGTTAAGCTTGTCATGTCAACACTTCGGCTGAATCACATTTGTTTCAGAGCAAGCTCTGTAAGATGTAGTTCTTGAACGCAAAGTTTTTTTTCGTAATGGCGGCCGGTCGAGTGAAATTTGGTGTCGGCAGAAGATCGCGGCATCTACGATTAATAACTGCATTTGTTGTAACATACGATTATTAATCGTGGATTTTACGATTATTAATCGTAACATCCAAGATTATTAATCGTAGGAGACGCATTTTACGATTAATAATCGTAAAGTACCACCTTTTACGATTAATAAGTCAAATGTGTGCATCTTACGATTAAAAACCGTAAAAACTTCACTCCAGAAATAAAAAAACACTCCAGAAATAAATAAACAGCTGTTATACGTTTTTAAGATTTTATTATTCAGTTTGCGTAAAAAGACCAGTTATTGAAAACATTTTTTTTTTATGAGAAAGATGTTTTTGAGTATATGCAGCTGCTCTAACAAAACCTTTTAATACTAGGTGGCCATGTGTTAAATGATTGGAGGCAAAAGACTGTGAGTCATCTTGTGATGGATGAACTAACATTTACTATTAAGGTACAGATGTAGGGAAATTTGCCACGAATAAAGTTTAATTTCTAGTGACAACAACAAAATGTTTAACATAACGTTTTTAATTACTTTCATAGAGGTATATAAATACTTGGTGCAAACCTGCAAACCTGTCATGTTTGACCAGGTTAAGGTTCGGTGTTATGTACCAACAGACAAAATGCAATTTGATACACCAGCAAATTTATTACGAAAAGCAAAAAGGGTGAAAGCAACAACAGAGTGGAGTACTCTTTGTTGTCCAGTCAAGTGAGATTGGAGATAATTCTGAGTAGATTATGTTCAGACTCACTGTATCACAGATTTTATATTCTGAAGGGAATAATGGATGATAATTTGCACTCATTTTTTAAAAAAATAAGACATTGATAACTTATGAACCCTGCCTAACAACCAATTTTGTTCAGCATTTTAATGACCATCTCTGTTTTTTTTGGCTGAACAGAAGCTCTGTGAAATTCGTACCTGAAAACACTGATGATGAAGTTTTTGTCAGTCTGTTCCACTGTTGTGTGTCAGATGTGGTGTGTTTTCTTTTGGAAACACTAGCAATGCCGCCAAAGTTCTTCCTCTGGAGTAATTTATATTCTCAAAGGGCGTGTTTAAAACACGAAATGGCGAAATGACGGAATGGCGCGTAACAATGTGGGATACGGTTAACCCATACAATTATTGAGAGCTAACCACCTTTAAGTCAGTGATATTTAGGCTAACCGAAGCGCTATTTAGGCTAACCGAAGCGCCATTTAGGCTAACCGAAGCGCTATTTCGGCTAGCTGGAGTGACATTTCGTCATTTCGCCATTTCGTGTTTTAAACACGCCCATTCTCAAAGGCTGTTTTTGCCTAAAGAAATTTTGATTTCAAAAGTCATTTTTTGATGCCTTACTTCCTACAGGTAATTCATGCTTTAGCTGAATGCAGTCCAATTGTCAAGCCATCTTACTTTGATGATGTTGTGAATACAAGTTCATCTCTTCCACCAGTTGAAAGGTACATCTATTTTCAATAAGACTCAGTGATGTTAGCATGAGGTTATGAAAAACAACTCAGACATGTAGCTTGTTTAAAGATGAAATTTTCCTTGAATAGGCAAAATATATTCCCTCAAATGCTACCATTTATTGTAGGCAACGCCAGCCTGAAGGTACATTACATAATTTGAAATATAGCATTTTCACTAAGGAGAACCATACAATACTAATTTTTGTTTTCAGCCGCATACACAGCTTCGTAAAATGTTGTAGACAAGCAAAACCCTCTTGGAGAGGTGACAAGTAATATATTTTGTTTCTTTGTTTTATTATTTTGTGTGACAAGCAGTGTTAACGTTAGCGTATAATATACTTCATAAATGGAAATTCAGAAAATGTATTTTGTGTTTCCGTGTTAACTTGTGAAAATTTTGGTAACTCGATCCCCACAGCATTTGTCATTTCTGCCAATCAGTGAAAATGTGTTGACTGTTATGCATTGTAGTGAAGGTTAAGCTCTTTCCTTACATTTAGGTACCTTCCTGTCTTGAAAGAGGAAAGCATCAGATCTCAAGATGTAAGTTTTCTCCCCAACGAGACCAGAAAGACTTTGTTCAATGGAAGAACATTTATTTTCTTAAGCAAAAAGCAGGTAAGGAAAATAACTTATGACTGGCTCTGTGAGTGGGAAAGAAGACAGAAGTAAATTGCATGTTGTGATTGGCTATCAAGATGGATGTATCTTGCCTGCTCAGGTCTCCACTTGTTTTCTCCCTCAATGTAGCTCTATCTTTTATCTACAATGGGCGACAAAAGTAGTTGATACAGTTTTCTTTCTGGACCATACCTAGCATTTTGGCAATGGTCGTTTTACCAACCTTCCCTTGATCTGATTGATGTGAAAAGTACACCAGTTTTTGCAAAAAAAATGAAGTTTGGTTGAATGTGTTTTACCAGCTTAGAATCATCCAGCTTCATTAATCCATTACAGATGGGTCAGGCTTCTTTACAATAAGTGGCAGCTACAACATTCAACTCAAGTCAGAATAACTATAAAAATTCAGGAGCAGAAACCAAATGACACCCATAGTGTTGTTGCCATGGAAACTCTCTTGGCTCCAGTCCCTTTCTGTCAAAAACCAAATATCCTTCTTTTCAACCCTTTAAAGTGGGAAAGAGGGTCCTGCTTGGAACAGACATGGTTCCCATAGTGTCTTAACTCTCACCATTAGATTGGCTGGAGTAGATGGTCCTTGGTTGAGATAAAAACTGGGAATTTCAGTTTTAATTAAGACAGGACCAGCATCAAACTTGTTGTCATGGCAACATCACAATAGTTTTCATGATGTACATTTCTGGTGCCAAGTTTGAAGAACACTGCTTCAACATTTCCAGAGATATTCTTTATTCAGTATTTTACTATTTTAGTTGCAAACCTCATGATGTCATCACTTTCCTAATTTACGTAATACAAAAATGTCAATATCTCTAAAATAAAAAAAGATATTCCAAAAAGTAAAATGCCATTCTTGATTATTTTGAAAAGCCTTTCAAATAAGCAGCAATTATTTTTCATTTCATAGACACTTTAAGCGAAAAGAAAGCGTCATTTCTTGAACATTCTGTTTGCTCTTTTTGTACTATTTGGATTCAGACAGCGTGTTGAGCAGCTGTCATTTTCAATCGTATCATCCAATTCCTTTTATTGTTTTATCCAATCATGACAAAGAGTTTGTACAGTAAGTGGCTTCCTTCAATCGCGTCAATAGTAAAGAAGGTATAAAAGGAGCTTCATTGTTCACGGCACGCCTTGTAAATAATCCATCACAAATCTTCAGTCCTAACCAATGTAACTTGTAATGGGGTGATTATTACTTCTTTCAATATTGTTGTTTTCTATTTTATTAAACTATTTTGAGGTTTTCTTTTCAATAATTAAACTCAGTGGAAATAAACCGCAAAGGATTGGAGGCATGGGAAAAGAACCTCCAGAACAAAATTTGTAGTTTGGAAGATAAACACGCCATGATCAAACAGGGATTGCCATACTTGCAGACACTTACTATTTCTGGGATTGTTTTATATGAAAGTGCGACCAACTGCTGTGAAACTTGTAAGAGGTCGGTGTGTTATCTGTTTAAGTGTTTGCCTATGACTGACTAAACTAAGCTTTCAGTTATGAATGTGTGTTTGTTAGTACAAGCGAGTGCATCATGCAGTGGAGTCAAGTGGTGGTCACACTTTACTAAGAGATGCTCCTGAGAGTGAGACAGATGACTGTTTAGTAACTCCAGGTGTATGTGTGATGATGGTGGACATTAAGGAACAAAACACATTACCTCCTGCCTCCCAACAGTGGATCTTGCACATAATGGAAACTCTGAAAAGGTTGGTCATGGCCAGGTTGTGTCCAAGGTTCTTGGAGTGAGGTGCGGGATTGCGGAAAATTAATTCAGAACGAGGCATCATACAATGAGCTCTTTTGTTTTTTAATGAGGTGCAAATGAGATGCAGGGTGTTTTTCTGCAATCCCGCACCTTAGACGAGTGAGTGGTTCTTGGTACTTGTGCATGTAGTACGAATTCATGATGGGACGAAGTCATCAAAACCATGTGGCTCAAGAGAGAATTCAATCCATATGTTAATTGTGTCTGGATATGTATGTATGTATTTATCACAGAGTGCTTGAGTTTCACTGGTTCATTTAGGTAATGTATGGGGATTTTTTTGTTGGGGGTTGGGGGGGGGATTGGAGGTATTAAATTAGTAGAATCAGTTTGACAGATACACATGTTTTCTGAAACAATGTTATGACACAAAGTATTTTTTGTTCTTTCTTTTATTTTGTTCGATAGCCACCGATGCCGTCCTATCCCAGAGTCTGAGCTTGGTTTGGCCTTGCTCTTTATGTCTTTGGACAAGTATTGTAATCCAAGTATCACAGCTGGTTTGTAAAAAAAATAATGCATTAATACCAAGCTTCGTTCCAGCTAAGCAATCCATTGATAACCTCCTGCTTACTTTGTTGTTGACATTTTGCTCTTTCTTGCAACATTGTATTTTTTGTTTCGTTTGCATAATTTGTAGATTATCCAGTGTCACTGGCAGAGCTGTTTATTGGTTTCATTACCAGTTGTTAGAAATAATGGTATAGTTGTTAAAATTAATGAAAGAACAGAGGGATGGACAGATGAACGGACGGATGAATGGACTGGAATGCATACATGAATAAAATGATGAAATAAATACATGCTTTTCAATTGGCATTTCAATAGTTCTTATTACAGTTTGGCATACAAACAGTTACAGTTACAGTTTGGCATACAAACGAGGCGAAATGGCCAATTGTGCTTTTTAGTGACTCATCCGCCTCGTTTTCATATCTTTTTAAAACTGCAGACTCCACTGTTTTAACAGCTATTCTCTCTCAAGCTGTTTCTTATTCCCTTGGCATGCACAGGACTAAATCACCAGCAGCTAATTCTTTGCCATCATTACTTGATCACAGAAATTTCAGTTGCAGAAATGCCTTTAGCTTATAAAGTTTGTTTTGGAACCTTTAAATTTTAGTTCATGTATGAGGTTTAGGTGTGGTGTAGGATCGTAACTGACATTTGTTTTACCTTATCAGTGCCACCTTTAACACAGAATCTTGTTAGCCAATCCTTTCAAGCTGCAGATATAATGTCGCAAAGGGCTTGCTCACAACAGTTGGCGGTTCAGGTAATTGATATTTCACGTTCTTCTAGTGATTATTTGTGCTTACATGCTATTGGCCACAAGTGGAGGCTAATGATGAGGAAGTAAAACGTCTGATGTCACAGTGACACCCACTCAGCTAGCCCCAGTTACTGGCTTACTGATGTCATGTGAGCAGACAGTACCCTGTTTGTTTTGTGGTGTGATTTCCAGAAACACTTGAGGGACTCCAACAGTGTAAGAATCTAGTTCGTCATGTGATCATTTGTCCAGTGTTTATATCAAGTCACAGGGTGACAGCACACTGAAGGATGATAGCAGTGAAGATATCTGAAACCTTCATTTAAATGCTAAACAAATACGTCTACATTTATAAAGAATTGAATGGCCAGGGATGAAAAATAGCCCTCAGGGTTATGCTTCGGCGTGTTTACGTGTGAGGTTTCCGTGTAGTTGCAGATTAAAATATTGTTTGTTCCTCAGTTCAAAAAACCGCCCATCCCTGTGATGCATTGTAAAGATGACAGAACGCAAGGCACATGTGAACCAGGCTTGGCTAGCTCAAACATCTACAAATCCGTGAACACAGCATCTGTTGGAAAAAGGTATACAGGATTGAACAATGTTTTCGCCATATTGACTTGTATAATTTTGTCAACAAGTTTGGCTAGATGAAGTCAAATTTGTCATTTTCGACAAACTCGTTGTTTTCGCCATGTTCGTCAACTTTCTGGGAGGCCGCCATATATCATGGCTATTTAATCGTGCAATTTTGCCATTTCCCCAAATTTCATCAAATCCATCACTTTCGCGAAAACAAATTAAATTCGTCATTTTTGTTACTAGATTCATTTCTGGACATATCTCAGACAGTCACATCAACTTGTTTATTACTCCGGCAATTCATAAGTTTAAAAGAGTTGATATTGTTTATCATCGTATTAAGTACAGAATAAACTCGAGAGAAACTATACTGACAGGTCATGATATTAGTTCAATAGTTGTTTTATCATTTGATCCGCTGAGTTTATTTTTCACAATAAATTATATTGTTTCTTTGCTTCAGTGTCACTTTGTCAACACAGCTCAAGCTTCTGATTGAAGATGGTGCACAATAATTATTAGGGTGTTGACATAATTAAAATTGTATCCACTATAGATGTAGCAGCACTGACAATGTTGCTTATGGGTCAATTCCTGATAATCAGTGTGTGTCTGCAACAAAGAAAAGGAAAATAACGGACATGGAAACCGCAGAAACAGCTTTGGTAACTGAATCAATGGATGAAAGTAAACCTGAAAACGCGATACAAGGAAAGCTTAACTTGGAACTGGCTGACAGCATTGTTGCAGACAGTTTGGAGACGAAGCATGACTCTTCAAGTGACTGTTATTTAGAGCCACTAGAATGGAAAAAACAGCTGATGAGCAAAGTGGAAAATGTTGCTGAAAGTCTGGACGTTAATGAAAACAGCGAAATTGTCAGGGGCGAAGCACATGATTGTCAAGGGAAAGAAGAGAAAGCAGACGAACAAAGCAGGTTATCCTCGCTCATTGTAAGACATCCCTGTGGATCATCACAAAGGGAAACTCCACTAACAGATAACGGTTATGAGCGACAGGTATCACAGTCAGTTCACTCAGCTTCACCAAGTGATCACCAAGATGCAGCTGAGCTGTCAAAACACTTACATGTTGCACAAGGGTTTCTGTGTTCTAAGATCCCCAGAAAGGTACATGTATTGCCAATTGGTCTATATCAGTCACGTGATACATTTCTTGTCATATCATTGGCGAGGTGTTCTCGCCCCGATAACACTTCCCAGTCGAATACAGCATTTGATGTTCATTCCTGCACGTACGTGTAATTACACTTCTAAAATGTATGTGATTATTTAATTTTCATAATTTTGCATCGCTTCTGAAAGTGGATCTTTTTTGTATATGGTCACGTTATTTAAACGGAAATCTTTACCTCCTGATAAGTCCGTTTTAATCTTGAAGGCAGGCAACAATCAAACTAAAAGGAAAGGATACTGGGACATTTTGGTATTGTTCATGCTAGTTTTTAGATTATAAGGAGCGGCTTGTAGAGTAAATGTATTTCTTGCTTTTGTATTCTCCTTATGCCTTGTTGGTATTGTAACTGGTCAAGAGAAAATGGTCTCTTGAACTGGTACATTGTTGTCGTGTCATGTCTTTCATTTGTGATCAAAATACAGTCAATGTGAGCAAAGTAGGTAACGGGCGCAGGTGCTTATATAACTGATTGATCATTGTTTTCTTTACTAGCTGAACAGAAAGTGTCTGTATGAAGATGAAGACGCGCATTTACCAAGTAACTTGATGGTAGTTGACCACATGTCACTTGTAGTTCGCACAGTTACTACCACTCCCACGTTAGAAAAAACACCGCACAGTACCACAACCAAGAACTTTAAGAAATTTAAGAAGGTTTGTACCCAAGGTGCCTTGTTATCGTGTACTTCATCTGTGTCTCTATTGCTACAGGATCGAACGATGTTTGTATAATATGGCGTTGCGTCTTACAACAACTGACGGCGTAGATATTGGTTCTTTAACAGCCCTTGCACAAACACATATCTGGTCAGAGAATAAATGAACTTCCAGTCGTATAACGTCAAATACATCAGTAGATAAATGCACCACAGTCATGTTTAATGACGTTAACGAACCGAGAGACGGTGTCAATAATTATCCTGGACTCATGTAGACTGACCAGCGCAGAGAAGTATTACAAAAACACGCATATTTCAAGGTGTTTTTTAATCTAAATGTGTAAACTAAAGAAATTAAAACTCATACTTAAGAAGGCTGGCAACAGTTTCCAGCACTTTTCTAACCGCTTTACTTTGAAGGATGAATACTAACACTGTTTATCAAGTGATGCTACAATATTGGTATTATACAAATGCCCAATCATTGGTAAACATGTTACGGTCATCCTTCATATATAAAAGGTTACCATAGCAACAATATGACCTGCTAAAAACACCCTTAACTTTAGTTTTAGGCGCTCATTACTTAGAAACGAGCTCGGTGACCCCCATTTTTATTATCGGATTATGATAAGCACGATAAGATGCAACTTTTTGCAAAGTTTTAAAACATTCTGTAGTGTGGATTCAAAGCCACCTTAAATTTTCGAAAATTAAGGTGGCAACGCTACAAGTGCTTAAAGCTAAAATTAAGGGTGTTTTTAGCAGGTCGTATTATTGCTATGGTAATCAATTGTGCCACAAAATTGACAGCAACACGTTCACCAATGATTGGGCAGCTTTTTTCATACCATGACTTTTGTGTCAACTGATAAAGAGTGGTTATAACGACCCATCAAAATTTACGTCTTAGAAAGTGCTGGAAACAGTTTCGAGCCACCTTAAGTTGCATTTGCCGAGTTATTTCCTCGTTGTTCAACTATGCCACTAGGGAGCGCCATTTGGTGGTTTTACGTTGATTTGCAGGCGGCATCTAAGATATGTACTAAGGTTTAAAACACACGTGCACAAATTTTCCGCTAATTAAACCTTATTTGACGACGTTTTCGTTGCTGTCGTCATTGTTTTTCTAAGCTGCCTATTAGGAGATGGAAGTGACAACAAAGTAGTAAAACAGATCTATATATTGTTTGTCTTTGAAGCAAACCTACCCAGGTTCCTGTATTGGCCTTCCGCGCATTATTGGTGGCAGTGATTTGGCCATGTACCAGTGTGCTGAGCGGCTAGATAAGGACGAGTGGTTCTTGGAGGCGAGGGAGGTAAAGTCGTTCTGTAAAGTCGTTCTAGATCTTCACATAGTCGTATTGATTAGTGACTGATTTGTTTTTCTAGGCTGATGTTGAACGTCAAAGGGAAGAGCGACTTGCTGAAGAACTGTTCAGGTAAGAGAAGGAACGATGACAAGGAATCCATTGTAACTTTATGCTTGTATATGCGCCTGTGTCGTGAGTGCCTAGAGACAAAGGCTATGATGCCTTTATACTTATGGTGTGACTGTGGGATGTCCCAAGGATGTCCGTTGAGTGAATCTGTGGCTGCGAGTTTTGGCAGTACCGCACTCTTATCTCCACCCCACAGTGTAAGTTATTATTCACTCATTTACACATCATGTTGATGCATTCTTCCTATTCCAATAATATATAGATTTAGAAAAGTGGGGATCACATAAGATACTAATCGTTCACTCCAAACAACAACCGTTTTTGTGAAAGAAACGTTCAAGAAAATTCGTTCAAAGTTTATTATCAAGCCAAAAAAATTGCATTTGGAAGCAGAAAAACGTCCAAATATCAAATTCCAAACTAATGGATATTGCTTTTCACGCGTGCTTTGCATCTCGCGAGAGTCATAAGCAAAATCGATTTCTGGTTTCTAACCATAACAAAAGTAGAAATTTTAGCAGCCTACGAAGCAATAACCAATCCACGAAAATGGTTGCAAAGCCATCGCCAAAAATACTATTCAAATTAAGCTTTAGAGTGAATAATTAGCAACTATTCTCCACAGTGAAGGTGGCTACTGGTGGACATCGTATCCCCCACTAGCCACAGGCACTGAAGGCAATAACCAATCCACGTTCTCCATTTCCTTTGCAGATGGGAAGAAAGGCCCACCAAAACTAGGAGGTTAAAGAGATGAGCACATCGCAAGTCTACTAACCTCAAAAACATCAGTTTTGTTCAGTTTTCAACTGGATTATTGTCATTGATCGTCAGACACCAAAAAGTATTTTTTCTTTTGTTACTGATTAAGCGGTAAATTAGTTACAAATCTCAGTGTAGCATAAAAGTGTCACTAAAGATAATTATCACACCTCACTGAGTTTCGTTATTGTTATATGAAGTAAATAAAACTATATCTTTATTGCTGTGTGCTGAGTCAGGTTTGGGATATCTTTTCTTATCCAATAGTAGCCATTAAGTCAAAGAGATAAGGTCAGTTGGGCCGTTGTCCAAGTAATATATCAAACACGAGAGACAGTGTTTCATCGGGATATCCAAACACAGAGACGAGAGTTGAAAATACGACGCGCAGAGGAGTATTTTTGACGCAATTCGAGGTGTTTGGATAGCCGATGAAACACTGTCTCGAGTGTTTGATATATCTTCTCAATCGAAACAAAAACTATGGAGTAAACGGAAAAATAAAATCGTAAAAATCTATGCTATTTAAGACCGGGTATCCAAACCTCCTTCACGGTCGTAATTGTCTTTGTTTTAAAAACCCAGGATACAAGAAACGAGAAATTCAGCTTTGTAACTTTTGGACGAGGTTTTCCTTTACGATGAAGGGTGCATGGCTTCATTTACTGTAGAATCAGTGGGAGCTGTCTCTGTATCGAGGCTGTGTGATGCCAGGGGTGCTGACTGGACTGGTTGAGCCGTCATTGCAGATCCAAGGGGTGGTTGCGTGACTGATTCTGTGGGAACTGTCTGGGACGATTGAATAAGTGATTGACCTGATTCAGACTTAATATTTGCAGTTTCGACGTTGGACCGTTTTCGGTTTTGAGGAACGGAATGCCTCGTGCTTTTCTGGGATAACAGCAGGACTCAACCTAATAAGAGACCCTGGGAACGAGAGTAAGCAGCCTTGCCTTATCGTCACAGCGTCACTAATCTTAGGGCCAGGTGAATTTCAACTTCCTTCTATCGCCGCTTTATAGGGCGTTCCAAAATTGCGCAGGGAACTGGACGAGTTTCAAATTTCAACCAATCGATAAACTGACACCACCACATGAAAGATCACGTTGAGTGTAGTCATTTGACCAAGTATGATGCTTTTAGGGTGAACAGAGACCAAGTGATAGACCTTGAAACATGGTTCAAAATCCATACAAACGTCTCTAATGTTGAGACAGCGTTCCCCAAAACCATATTAATTTTTTATGATTTCTGTGATACTCTTAAAAATCGGCAAACATACGTGATTTTCATCTCAGCTTCTTTCAATTGGAAGTTGAATGACGGGATTTTTCAGTTGTCAGCATGAACCAATTGTTTTGTAACATAAATGGTGGAACAGAGAACCCATGAAGTAACCCACTGGGCGTTAGCCCTAGTAAAGGGAATCAGGGAACCACACGAGGTAAAGAAAAATTATTTTGACCTCGGTGGGAATCGAACCCACGACCTCCGGATTTGATCTTCCGTTACTCTGCCGACTGAGCTACGAGGTTGGACAGAGAAAGTCGGGGACGATTTAGGTGGTGAATCGCGGCGAAGAGAAAGTAAGGGTACATATGAATGTTGTGCCGCGTAGCACTATCAACACAAATGGTGGAACAGAGAATTAACTCTGAAGTGTAATTTAAAGTGCTAACTTGAACCCATGAAGTAACCCACTGGGCGTTAGCCCTAGTAAAGGGAATCAGGGAACCACACGAGGTAAAGAAAAATTCTTTTGACCTCGGTGGGAATCGAACCCACGACCTCCGGGTTACTTCATGGGTTCAAGTTAGCACTTTAAATTACACTTCAGAGTTAATTCTCTGTTCCACCATTTGTGTTGATAGTGCTACGCGGCACAACATTCGTTTTGTAACATAGCCGGTGGAATTGTGCATCAAATCCGACGCGAAAAACGGGCAGTGAAGCGAATCGTGACGGCGCTGATGCCGAGTCTCCTTTTCCGTTGTTTTTCTCTTGCCCAAGAGAAAAGGTCGCAAAATTGCCTTCGTTTTGGGACTGGTGAGCCGAGTCTCTGTTTGTGTCCATTATCGTCGCGAAATATAATATTTTCCCCAGCGCTACCAATGGCCGCTCGCGCGAAAAAGCAAAAATTCTGGCGAAGCGATTTGCTCACGCTATCAGCGTGCACTATCGGGATTTTGAGCACGCTTACGTATACTGAATTTGATTGCGCGGCTCTGCTAGCTATGTTATAATTAGCAATTATTGAATGAGGCTGAGTAGAATATGAAGAATTCTGCAGAACAAGGAGGGTGTTATCCACAGAGGCCGAAGGCCGAGGTGGATAATACCCTCCGAGGCCCTCATATCCTACGAAAGCCGAATTCAATAATTGCTTTATTATTCATTTTAAATATTTCCCCGTTGTTAAAGGAGTTTCGCCATTTCGCTCTTTGTTTTTTCGCTCACTTAAAATAACATAATATCGTCCCCAGGTTTTCTCGGTCAACGGTTTAATAATCTGCAGCCAACCTCGTTCCCAGGGTCCTCTCTCTACCTCGAGAAAGTATCTCGAGGTAGAGAGAGGACCCTGGGAACGAGGTTGATCTGCAGCGGGCTGCACTTTTGACATCATTTTGACGTCATCGGTTCAATAATCTGAAGCGGCCTGCACTTTTGACGTCATTGATTCAATGTGGCGAAGATTCCTTCCAAATTTGGTGAACAGCAGCCGGTTATGGTAAATTATGCGTGTGGTTTTAATCAATCGGAAACGGGGAAATATTTTGAATGAATAATAAATGAAATTATGTGTCATTGCCTTCTTCATAACCTTTTTTTTGAAAACGCGAAAATCTGAGTCGGTCAGACGGCGCTAAACCGAGAAAACAGGAGATGGGCTAAGCAACGGAGTCGTAAACGGAATCGGAAGAAATGAAAACGTGCTGACTGGCTGATTCTTCCGACTTCGACTCAACCTCGTTCCCAGGGTCCTGGTTGACTCCGATTCCGTCGAGCTTATGACTCCGCTTACTACTCCGATTCTGCACTAACCTAAGCAAATAAAACCAAATGATAACAAGACACAAAAAAAATCATGGAGAACATTGGATTGTGGGCTGCGAGCAACGCCATCAATCAGTTGATTGAGCTACAATTGAAATATATGATGATTATCGTAACCAGATCAATTAACTGCAAGTAAGCGAGCCAGGGGAGCCAGAAAAAACCTGCCTCAAAAAACCCCGTAGGGAAAACACAGGACAGGAAATCTGGGACGAGCCAGGCTCAACTTACGTCCCCCGCCAGGACTTCTAGGCTACAGTAAATTAATGGTCATAATAAATACGATAAATAAATTGCAGACTGGAACTACAATAGTTATGAACTACCAAAAACCACAAATAATCGCAAACTGATGACAAGAAAAGCTCTGTCGGCTAAATAAGAATAAACTGTAAACTAGCGTAAAGTATAACCTTAGAGCAAAAGCAATTTTGAAACGCTTAAACGATCTTCCATTGTATGTTTAATGTATCTGTTCTTCGAGGAAGGACACCTCCACCCAGCATGCATATCCAATAGATCGCCTGGTATGCGCCTGCAAGCGGGGTTCGACGCTGCACCAGACCTCATACTATGCCTGCCGTATTTTGAAACGTCGTCAACAAAGGGCTGGATGTACTTCTTGAATTCCTCCCTAAGAGTGGAAATAGACACGCCCTTGCTAGCTTGGAAATACTCGCCTGACTTGGACTTAACAATACGACGAACAAGTGGAAACGATGGATTGGACTGCGACAAAACCTTAATAATTCGCTCAGTAATGGAAACTGGGCACGTAGATTTCCCAGACCTGACAAGACACAAGGTGTGACCTTCCCGATATTGGTCGTTTTTTCGCTTGGCGACATAAATAGACATGTGGTCAGCCTTAATGGACACATCCTGAAGGCAAAAACTGTTAATTTCATCAATACGAAAAAACCCATAGAAACCAACTAACAATATGAACAAAAAACGAAGAGTGGCAAGAGAATTACTTGAAACATAAAATTCAGCAATTGCCTGCACCGTGTCTACGGATAAAGGCTCTTTCGGGCGAACAGGACGCGCCGATTTCCTTGAAGATTTCACAAGGGAATGGTTGACAGGACATATTTCCAGCCCGGCCATAGAATGGGCCCACTTAATGCCATAAACAACAGTTTCTATGGGGGATACACCCGTATTGTTCGCAAGACAAACGTTCGTAATTTCTGTAATAAAAAGAGCGATGTGTAAGCGCTTTGCCGGAAGGACAGGGACACCAATCTTCGAGGACGCCCATCCGCGCCATCTCAACCATCCTGACTTATACTTGGTTAAGGTAGAAGGGGCCCTGGATCCCAGCTGCAAATCAAGAAGGTCTGGAACCAAGCTGCGTAATAGTGGGTCCTCCAAGGCTGCTGCATCGCTCTAAATCCCGGAAGTTAGAACATCTGAAAAACAAAAACACAAGGTGAACGAAATGAAAAGCGCAAGCTCATACAGAAGAGCAATATCGGTCTCAGAAGAGGATATTCCAAAAGCGATGGTCGGCTGTGCGGCATTAATTAACTTACCTACACCTAATAAAGTTGCAAACTGAAACACCAGGTGCAACTACAGGCCAGGTGCCACTACAGGCCAAACAAATGCCTCATCGGGCCTAAAATTGGCCAAATCAGGCCTAAAGACATGCCACATAAGGCTAAAGACACACGCCAAATCAGGTTCGAAAATGCTCCAAGTAAGCAAAACGTGCGCAATCAAAAAACGTGCAACGCCGGGCTCGAAAGATATGCCGCAAAGGCAAAGCAACTCACCTAAGATCTAAACGCAAAGCCAGCATCCTGAACTTTGGGCAACCACGAAAAACAGAAGGTCGAGATTTATAGATCTGCTTCTGACCAGGACCCTCCAGTAGCAGGTCGCCAACCGCAGGCAGAACAAACACTTCCGTGACAAACGAGCTAAATCGAGAAGATCCATCACGCAGGAAAGGCCAAAAATGAGCGGAGGACCACTCGGGGATGATCAACGTCCCGAGGCCAGAGCAAGACATGAGATGACGGACAGAATCGACGATTAGACTAACTGGGGGACAAATCCAGGTGTTTTCGGAGCTCCAGTCTTGTGACAAGGCGTCGACCCCACTACATCCGAGAGAGGCAAACTTCGAGTTAAACCGAGGGAGCTGTGCATTGTAATAGGTTGCAAAGCGGTCAAATGTATGAGGACCCCATTTAGCATCAAGGAGGCGGAAAACTGAAGGATTGACGCACCAATCGTCCTTGTCAACGAATCGGCTAAGGAGATCAGCCCTCTCATTCTGCGACCTGGGGATCCACTGTGCTTCAAGGGTGATCCTGTTTGATAATCAAAAATCAAAAATGCTCATAGCAACAGACTGGAGGTGGACTTTGGAACTGCCAACAGAAACTATTCTTGCAGCTCCTCGATTGTCGGTGAAAACCTTTACTCTCTTCTGCCGCAGCTGCTCCGTGCAGGACAACAGTACATAATAAATAGCTTTCAACTCGTGGTTCGTAGAACTCTGACCGAGGTCTTCAGACGTGAACATACCGCTAGCCATTACGCCGTCCAAGGAGGCCGAAAAACCGCCGAAAGCGACATCACTAGCATCACAGAAAACAACCGTCGACGAATCAGGGGGCGGACGAAGAGAATAGCCGTTAAACGAATCGATATTGTTGTACCAAAATCTCAACTCTTCCAAAAGAGCCGGAGAAAACCGAAGGGTGTGGTCCCACACTGATCGTGATTCAATTATTTGGTACATTTGTCTGGTTAGAAGACGTGAAATGGGTCCCACTGCCAAGTCTACAGAATTTATAGAACCCGGCCAATTCTCGATACGAGGAGGACTCCAATTGCAGAGCTTAAAAGACTCTTTAAGCTTTTCCACCTTTCTTTCCGGAATATGAAAAGACATAGTAATAGTGTTAATCACCAAACCCAGCCATTCGCCTACCTGCATGGGATGCCAATGAGATTTATCTTCATTCACAAGGAGACCTGCAGAGTCGAGCTCTTTCTTTTGGATCATGGCAGCTGCTGCGGCGGAACACTTATCCGGTTGGCTTCCGAGCCCATCGTCGAGATAGATAAAGCTATTGTGACCCATAGAGCGCCAGCGACTGACTAACGGACGCAACAGTTTGGTGAAGCAAAAGCAGGCGCTACTAAGGCCGAAGGGCAATACTGTGAAGGTAAAATATCTTAACATGCCAATAAACTGCCAAGAAAAACCGAGATACATCTGATGCTCCAAGCAGATATCGACATGGTGATACCCCGACTTGAGGTCCCATGTAAAGAACCAGTGTCCCTCCTCGAGAACTTGAGATAGGGAGCGAAGATCCTCGTACTTAAATTTAAACCTGACAAGAAAGCTGTTAACATGCCTGAGATTGATGACTAAGCGCAGCTTCTTCCCTTCAGCAACTGACAAGGGGTTAACGCAAAATGGCGGAACACTGTGCTCAACGATGCAACCGTTGGCTAAGAGTTCCGAGATGGCTTGTGTCACAAAATCAGGATGCTGAAAGGCCGATCTATTATTAGCCAAAAAATATGAGGGCGGAAATTCCGCGAAAGGAAGCCTGTACCCACGCCTGATGGTGTCGAGCACAAACTCAGGAGCGCATAAGGTGCTCTTCCAAAAGTCAATGGAGGCGCTCAAACGGCCCTTGACAGCACTGTTAGCGCTTTTAAAATTGAATTCGTCGTAACTACCTCCAAAAGAGGAAGAAAAATCGAACTCAACTGGACGCTGAAGAACGTCCTCTGAGCTTGTCTAGTCAAGAATGGCGCGAGTCACTCTTCAGCGCAACAGAGGACTTAGAACAGAAGGCGCTCAAATGGCCAAACTCCCCGCACTATAAGATAAACAACGCAAAATTAAAAATTAAAGTTTTGTATGCGATGGCGTTCACAACCCGAAGGATGAATACATATTAACCGCACAATTATATACCGCTATGCAAATAACTTTACACACAAGAGACATAACAGAACGCGTACTTAACGAGGACCACATTCCATACAGAACGTGCAGAAAGCAATTATCTGCTAAACTTCGTAACGCAGATATTTAGACATTCTGCACTAACCTAAGCAAATAAAACCAAATGATAACAAGACACAAAAAAAAAATCATGGAGAACATTGGATTGTGGGCTGCAAGCAACGCCATCAATCCGAAGTAAAAAACAAAGAAGTAAAACACGTGAGTGAACTGAACCAAACAAAAGAGATTTAAATACTTATCTTGAAACAGGGACCCAAGCGTCGGGGAGGGTTTGAATCTTTACGGACTGCATGATCTCCTGCAAAGTGTCTTTGCGAATTTGAAGAAACATTCGAAGAGGTAGGCTGGGAGCTTCCACGACTGAAAGGGCGAGGCTGACGACGACGCTTATCTTTGATTTTCCTTTCCGCTCTCCTCTCCGCGCGATACATCCTTTTTTCGTCGTCAGAGTCTGACGCCAGCTCGTCTGACAGGTACTCGCTCCCGGTTTGCCAACCAAACTCGCTTTTATCAGCTAACTTAATTGCTTTAATTCGCTTGGATACGATACCAGTACCTTCCTCCAAGACGGTTTTCACTTTGTCGTATGACTTGTTCTTCAGAGCACTCGCTGCCGCATCAAATTTATCCAGCACCTCGTGCTGGTGATCAAGTTGCTGTTGATTCCCTTTTCTTTTACTTGTATAGTTTTCACGGCGGGCCTTTTTAACGGATTGTTTGACGGTGGCGCCATTCTCTTCGGAGAAACGTTGAGCAAAACTACCGAGCCTTGCCTCGATCACTTCAGTAAGGCTATCCGTTAGACGACCGACCGACGCGTCAACAGTAGACTTTATCGCTTCGCTGATCGCTTGATCCATTACGGCCAAACCGACGTCTGCCGCGTCCAAGGAAAATGAAGGTCTGCTACTCTGGTCGATGAACTGAAAATTAAAGTTTTGTATGCGATGGCGTTCACAACCCGAAGGATGAATATATATTAACCGCACAATTATATACCGCTATGCAAATAACTTTACACACAAGAGACATAACAGAACGCGTACTTAACGAGGACCACATTCCATACAGAACGTGCAGAAAGCAATTATCTGCTAAACTTCGTAACTCAGATATTTAGACATTTTCACTAGGCCATGAGCGCTCTTATGACTCCGACTACGACTCCGTCGCCAGTGAAAACCAGGCTTTATTTTATAGCATATTAAATTTCTGCTTTCGAATGTAATTCTGTGGTCTCTGGATGCTGTTAAAGAAATTTTGGAGCGTGCAATTTACTGTTCACTTTTAAAACCTAAAATTCCCAAATAATGGGAACCAAATCAAAGAAATGCGCAAGGAAGTTCAATGACAAGAAATTTTTATTCAAGCTGAGGCGAAGAAACCTAGTTCAAAACCGCATGTTCAAATTAATTCTTCACGCAAAGCGAAAGCGTTTTTACCGACCACTTTTGCAGTCATTTTGACGCCCGTGGCTTTACCAATCCTTCCAAAAGTTGAATTCAACTTCGAAGTAATAATGTACATTATAATTTTTTGTTTCTAAAGTCCGAAAAGCTGCCTTAAATGTGCGATCTGTATTAAAACCTTTCTTGAAAGCCCTCTGATCGTCATGGTTTCGCGGCGGTTGTAGGAAGAAAAAACAATTAACCAGAGAGGTTTAAGGACTCTGTACTCCTTGATCGTCCATTCTGAGGCCACCTAAACATTGATCTGTATTTTTCCTTTCTATTTTAAATCCCAAAGCAATAATTTATCCGTGTTCCATCTTTGTATGTATAGTTTAATCCTGACGAAGTCTCACTAGCAGACGAAACCGGTCGATTAATAAACTCAGTTGTACAAGATTATTAGTTGTTGCTGCGTACTGCCCACACATATGCTGTTAGTTGTAATCATGATTCCCTTAAGAAGTCTCAGAGACGAAACGCGTCGGGAAAATAAACGAAAAGTTACAACAACAGCAACAAGAAGTCTTCCCTTGTGCTGCTCACTAGTCTCTGTTGTTTTTTAAATAATTGATCCTTCCTTGATCCTGCTTTTCCAGGTGTGTGAGTTCTGACCCCTCCCTCTGTCACGCAACGCAACGCTCTCCGAAAACGTAGCGTTGCGTGACAGAGAGGGACCAGAACCTTGTTCCCAGGGTCTCTCATCTTCCCGCCCCCCTCCCCTCTCGCTCCGGGAGGGCGGGAAGATGAGGGACACTGGGAACGAGGTTGGTCAAATACCAGTATGATAGACCATTTCAGCCTAAAAACAATAGACCTCAGTACGAGGCTCTGGGGAATAACTGCAGAGTTTGTGGGGTTTATTCCCCAGAGCCTCGTGCTGAGGTCTATTGTGTTATGCTGAATTTTAATATATCGAAATTGGTTATCAACTGAGTTGATAATGTGAATTGGCCACCGTAAAGAGGTTCGAAAGCTGACGTTTCGAGCGTTAGCCCTTCGTCGGTGCGAATCGAATACCAGGATGTCTGGCACAAGTTTAAGTGCTTAGCAAATATTCTACTTTTGTAGTCTCACTTAATGTTCTTATCGTGGTAATGCAAAAACTTGTACGCATATTTTCGCGACAAATTCAGAAAACTTTACAGAGGTCATTGACAACTACTTTGGGTTAACAATGCAAGGATAAAAAAACCCTGCATAACTGGTTAGAGTGGCCGTTTTGGTAATCGTCTAAATATTAATTTAAGGATTTACACAACGTGCAATTATTCCACGAGCGCGCGTTGGATATGAGATGATAGATAGCCAACGAGGTGCGTAGCGCCGAGTTGGCTATAATCATCTCATATATCCAACAAGCGCGAGTGGAATAATTGTTTTATTAAAAACGTCCTCAAAATATAGAAAACTAGACTACAATAAAAACAAAAAGGCCCCCAAAAAAGCACGCATACACTCGCCATTTTTGTAGATCATGGTATAATGGCTCATATACCATGATGGCTTAGCCAATGAAAACTCTCGAATTGCATTATCCAATGATCCAGTTTTTAAGCTTTCATACGACTACTTATTTATTATATGACTGAGAAAATGGCGAACGCGCTCGCGTTTATTTGCACTGCAATGCAAATTAAAATTTTTTTCAGTCATATAATAAACAGGGTAAAATTATAAAAAGTATACATGTTAGGATTTCAGAATGAAGCCGTTGGTCGTATTAACGGGGTTTTCCTGTGGGAGCATATATCGGCGTTTTGCCGGGACAAAAAAGACCGGCCGTAATCTTAACGAGGTGACCGTAAGGCGGGTTCAACTGTACAAGGAAGCTGAAGAACCTAGAAGATCATAGAAGCGAGGCGATTTTTTCGCAGGCACAGATCTCGTTCCCAGAGCCCACGTGCCTTTTGGTCAGCAGTGCTGACCAAAAGGCAAATGGGCTCTGGGAACGAGATTGGGTCAGCCATAGGCTCGAGCATGCGCATACAATGTCGGTGTATAGTGGGGCAATGGCGACGGAGTCAAACGCAAATGATATCGCCGATTTTGATATAGATGAAGTTATAGATTGGGACAAGCACGATATTCCTTCAAAGGTCTGTTAGGTGTACTCTTAGGTAGCCTTTTCGCCACGGAAACGAATGATTTCCTGAGAAATAAATCGGTAACATTCGATCGAAGTTGAGAGCACCCGAGACCTTGTGGAAAAATGTAGTAAGCGTACATCCAAGCCCTTGAGGAATCCTGTAAAGTGGATGTCAGATTGCGACAAAAGCACCGTGGAAGAACTTAACGATGTGATAATTACCATGGTTTTTTTCGTGTTTGCCGTTCTATTTTTTTTTTCGAATCTTCAACCTGATGAGCTTATGGGTCCCTTGCTTGCGAGCATTTGATTGTGTATAACATTTAAAAGGTTAAGCTAATCAGCTTGGGTAAGCTTACAATGGTTTGAAATAAGGAAGACAGCATAAGACCTGTTGAAATCGTCTCGTTATTAGCAAAATCTTGATCTGAATCGAGAACATCCGGATTAACTTTCGAAATTTTGTTAACGTGCCGAGTTCAACATGGAGGCTGACCGAGCGACTGTTCTACAGGCAGCGACACAGACAGCTGGTGTTGTTGATGAAGTTGTAAAGGTTTCGATAAAACGAGTACTTGAACAGTGAACTTGCAGGTAGTTTCATCAAATTTTGCCATGTAAAAACGCGTGAAAGAAGGTATTGATGGGGTCATCACAGTGCTCACATGGAAAATATGCATGGAGTGTTCAAATTAACAACGTGCGATGAATTATTCATAGCCACATCTACTGTTTGATCGTTATCATGGCTCGCTGAATTTATCAAAATATTAAATTAAATTTACTAGGGATTTTCGATTCGTAGTTGGTTATACTTGTATATTTGTTCACTAATCGGATATCATAAGTTTGTGTTTTGAAATGAAAATGAAACTTAACGTAAGCTTAGTTTCTTTGTGTCGTCAGATGAATTAAGCTTAAGTGTATAGCTTACTTTTGGGTTTCATGGCCAGTTAATCTTTCTTTTAAGTGAAGTTCTAGGGTTTCAGTTTTGTCACTTGTAACAAATATTACCCTGGTGATCTTTTTGTTGACCTTGTGTTATGTAAATAACATTGGAAAGTCAATGCAAACTCCTGCAACGGGGGAGGGTTTGTGTGTAAATTTTTCAAAACATCTTTGGTGTTTTAATAGTATCAGGCTACATAAGCTTCAAGGCAGCTCTTTCTATTTTCATTATAAAAAATATAAAGCCAACAAAGTGATACATCCTTATCATGTAAAGTAGGTGGAATGGGGGAGGGGAGGATGCATAAATGATATGTCATCTCTAATTGTACAAACCAGTACATGAAACCACTAAGTTGGTTAATATTTGTTCCAATTACCCATAGTTCAATTGCCAATACCTCAAGTATCTCATGGAAGCCAGAGGAGTTTTGGGCATTTTCATGGACCACTTGGCTTGAATGCAGAAAAAAAAATGCATTGTGTATTTTAACCTCTCACATTAACCCTTTGTCATTAGGATATTGAGTTTGAGCAACTTCAGAGTCTGAATGTAGCAGGTTCCAATGTTGGGTCAACAGCCACTACACAATCAGTAACAAATCCTCAAAACAGTGGGGTGCTAGAAAGGGGCCTGCATCACAGGGATGCTGCAACAGCTATTGTTAGCTTACCACAAGTAAGTACCACTCCAGTTAAAAATGTATTGTGACACATAAAAGCTCAAGTTAATTTTTGAGTTATTTTTTTTTGTTTAAAAAATACCTCTGAGTGGATGAGTGAGGGAGTGAGTGAAAGATGTATGTCAGACCTATTACAAAATGTGTGCCAATTTATAAAATCCATACTTTCTTTAATGTGCTTTTTCTCACAGTATTTTCTGAAATAAAAGACATCCTCTGAGTTTCTACAATATTAAAGAAACACTCATGAAAGTTTGCGATAACTTGAAAATGATGTGGAAACACTCACCTGTAGATGTCCCATTGTGTTTCTTTAACTCTATAGATTGATAAACTTTATTTTTCCTTAAATAATAGTAGTATAGATGCCAATTAATTTATGGATTGTTATTGACAAATGTGACCAAATCTAAGTGTAATTTTCAACATAATTGATTATTACCAACTGTTGAATAGATGATCATTGATTTTTGTTGATTGTCATCACTTGCACTGATTCTTGTTACACCAAGTTGACTGTCCATCAATGCTTCTTATATTCCCTAGTTGTAATGATGTAATGTCTGATGTGATGTACTAAATTAAAAAAGTTATTTAAGGGCGTTCGCGCTAATTGTTTCTGCGCAACTTTTCTGCACATCTCACGTAAGCGTTTCGCGCGCGAGTTCGTGAGGTCCGTGTGAGGAAAAGTGTCACGCAATGGTTTGTAAACAAATATGGCGTTCGCGACGAAAAGTCAAAAAAGAAGTAGAAGTGGGAGATTCATTAAAGGAGGTGAACTAAATCGATGAAAATCGTCCGCTGAAAAGGTTTGAGTTTTAAGTCGGCAATGTTCTGAAGGTGAAAAGGAGCCGGCCAATACTTTGTCTGAACGTGAAATGTCTTACCTTCTTGATTCCACTTTGAGCTGAATCAATGGAATGTGATAACACAAAAGTCTCCTTTCTTGATTCCACTTTGAGCTGGATCAATGGAATGTGATAACACAAAAGTCTCCTTAATGTTCTTCAAAGACTTAGCTGGGTAATTCAGGTAATCCACAAATGTCAAAAAGCTGCAAAAGTACACCTCACCGAGAAAAAAATAATCAGCACATTATCGAATCTCTCTTGTTTTCCTTTGCACTGTTGACTTCCACATCACGACCAGCAAGTAGATTCCAGTCCTGCTCCATCATGTCGCGCAACAGGTTGCGCAATAGCGTGACTTTGGAATTCAACGTCAGTTCAATCACAATTTACGCTCTTAAATGGTCGGTGACCCCTACTTTTCTTTCTAGAAACACATTTTATTTACAATTATCTCAGTCTATATTGTCCAAAAATGAACAAAAAACAGTGTGGGAAGGTAAAAAATTTCACGATTTCTGTCCGCGAGACATCAAAATCTTGCCATTGTGTGGCTGCAGTGCGCGTGGAATTGTGGTCGTTAAATGCAAACTTTTTCTTTGAGGAACCTCACCAGTTGACTATATTCACTTTTTTTTAGGTCCATTTAAACAATATTTGGCAGAGAACATTCCCCTTCAAAGCTCTAATTGCAATATTTTGGGGCTTGCAGCCACTGTGGCCTTCTCCGCTAAGGAAGCCCAATTTACTCAAATTTAGGTGTTCTTTTGGGCATGTTCTCTCCAAAACGAAGTCAGTGACCCCCTGATTTTTTTGACATTTCTGACAAAACTAACTCATCATCTTTCAATGGTAAAATTTTCAGAAAAAAATCAGTGTTAGAAAATTCTCGCACGAACGTCCTTAAAAGTGGCACAAGGTGTATCATAGCACAGGGGACTTAGGCACTTGGAAATACATCTGTACATTTACAAGCTGTGGCCTTGTATAAGTTGGTTCCTATCATTTCTAACAACAAAACTGTGTGTTTCCAACACAGCGACAACCTTAACAATTCTTAGCAATGCATAGAATTATTTTACAAAATACAGTGAAAGGCTCTACGCCTCACCCTGTTTCTTTGTGTGACTGTAAAGTAGCTATCACATTCTAATTTATGATATTATTAATATTAAAGTTCTTGTTTTCTTGTTCAAAGAATCAACGATCATCTGCCATAAACCCTGTATTCCCTGGAGACACAAGCTCCTTGTTGACTGATATACGACAGGAGTATCTTCATGCACAGAATCTTGCTGCACGTTCTAGGACGCCACCAACTCCTACTTTTCCGTCAGAAAACTTTGATTTGCCTCCGATCACCCCACCTGGATCACTACAGACACATTCAACCTTTTCTGCAGGGCAACAGCCACTGAGAATGGCTTTACTTGCATCCCTCAATAGGCCTGCAACTGTCCAACCACAGTTACCCACCTTTGTGCAACCAAACCTTCCTCCACCATTGAACAATGTCAGCATGAATCAACAACTGGTGGGTGAGTCAATGGGGGAAGGCTCTAACATTGAACAACTCATTGATGAAATTGTTGAACGGGATATGCCGCAAGGTGTCAGTGAACCAATTGTTTTTGCACCTCAAGCTTCTCAACAGCAAAATCCCTCTACAGATCATTTACAGATTGCATCAAACACTTTACAAAAAGGGATTTCCCCAGTGTCTGTTCGCACAACAAGCCCAGACCTGTTACCTGTTGTACAGACATCAAGTACCTCTGGAAAATCAGCATTGCCTCTAAGAGTGGTGCCAGGAGGAAGTCCTCTGAATGCTGCTAGTAGTCCTGGGAGTCCATTGGCATCATCAAGAAGTCCAAGTCCCAAAGTAAAGCAAACAAACCATGCTGGAAAAGTATCTGCACCAGTTAGATCAGCAAGTCAAGCTGTAAGGCTCACACCTCCTGCTATCCAGCCTAGCTCTCCGTTGCAGACTGTAGGAGGATTATCTGCTTCCCAATCAGCTGTGATAACTGCTAGGCCTTTTTCATCTCACAACAATCAGGTTCTTACTAATTCACAAATGTTACAAATGGCAGTTCCATCTGCTGTTGCATCTTCAAAGAGCCAAACTGGATCATCCCTTTCGCACATTGGGATAAACTCTCCAAAGTTATCTTCAAGTAATGTACCAGCCAAAAATAATGTGGATGGGGCAAATGTAAATCCTCAGGGTTCGAGGGTAATATTGTCGTCTTCTACAATTCAGTCAAGTGCCTCTCAGGTACAAGGACATAATGTTGCCACACACAATGTTGGAGTTTCTGTCACAAATTCCAATAAACTGCCTTCTCAGAAAGCTATACTAGGGACAAATTTAGGTGCAAATACTGTCCAGTTAGGTGGTACACAAAATCAAACTAATCCATTGCAAGCTTTGGCATCCAACCCTGAACTCTTAGGTCAACTTGTAAAAGCCATTGGACAGCCAAAGCAGCAGGTATCTTCTGGACAAGCTGTAACCACAAAAGCTGGTATACAGACTGGACAACCACTTATTTGTTATGTAGTTCCACAAAATTCTGCATCTGGAGCACAGGGATCCCAAGCAAAATCTTCCATTTCCTTGACAGCATCAAATCAGCCAGTGAAAATGATTCTTGTAAATGCTAACTCGCCTCTTAAATCACCTGTGTCGCTCAAACCACAACCAAGCAAAATGACTTTAATGAAGCCTACTACCATTGGCTTAAATTCCAAGTCTACATTATCTTCCCTTCAGTCAGCAGAGTCAAAAGATGAGCTGGTAGCAGCCTTAAATCCAAGCTATAAAAATGTATCTTCATTTGTTGAATCAAGCAAAATGGCTGTTGGTGGAGTTAAAAGTGAATTTATCATGTCACAAAGCAATGCTGCACCCTTTGTACAGATGGGTGTGGCTCAGGAAGTAACATCAATGCAGCAGACATCATCACCTGGACTACTTGTGGATAATCCAAATAATAAACAGAACTCTATAACTTTGGGATCTGCCCAGTCGAACACTGTACCTTTATTACAGACACCTTTGTCATCCAGTAGCAGTGTTGTTCAAATAACGTTTGTTAATGAGGCAACAGCAATCAGTCAAGTGGTTGCTGCCTCACCTTCATCAACAATGTCATCTTTGTCTGGTGGAGGCCAAATTATATCTGCAGGCAGCACACAGTCATCCTTGACAAGCTCAGCAGAAAACCTGCTGCTATCACCACACACAATATCAGGTCCTACCACAGAGGAGGCAACTTCTGCTAGTCAGCAAGACAGTGATGACGAGGATGATGAGGATGATAGTACTCCTTTATCCCAGGTGGCAGAAAACTTAAAGAAGGAGGCAGGCACTGATGATTTCAAGAAGAAGAAGAAGAAAAAGAAAGATAAAGGAACTAAAAGAAAGAAGAGAGAAAAGGACAGACAAGAACTAAACAAGTGAGTGTGTAATCTATTATGCTGTGTGCACCAGTGATTCACTCTGTACATTATTTCTACAAGACACAACATTTGGAGGATGCTTGATCTTGTCTTCTCTTATGATCCTAATTCAGCATTAACGTAATCAACATTAAATTGATTTGATTAGTTAGTAAGTAGAACTTCTATTTCAGAGAGAACTGACAATTTCATACTCCTTCTGATAGAAAGGAATGTAATAGGGATTTATTATGTGGGAAAAAGTAAGGCAGCAGTAAAGATTGTGTTACATTACTTGTTCCCATATACGTGCATTTAACACCAAGTACTGTAAATCCGTACAGTTTCTATGATGTAAATCACATTATATTGTAGTTACATGGAATTAGCATTAAAAGTTAGTCTGGCATGTGATAGATAGGGCTTTTATTAACATTTTCAACAGGAGAGCAGTTGGTTTTCATGGGCGGGCAAAACTTTTTTAACTAAACATCTTTATAAGAGACACTTTCCCCCAGATGGTGAAATCAGGTAGGCAAAATTAGCCTCACAGCCCATCAATTTGCTAGGTGACCCTCCCTGGCCGTGATAGATAGATACCAGTGATAGATGCACAAGTTTGACAATCTCAGCACACAGTCTATTCTTCAGACAAATAAATCATTTATTTATGCAGGTATTTGATAGATGCACATCTATAATAGCTGGTTCTTTAATTTTAGGCCTCTTACAGCTTATGAGCTGTTCTTCAGGGAAACGCAAGGAACCATACGGTCAAAGAACCCTGCTGTAAGTACATTACGTATACTTCTCACAATCCTTATCACTTATCCAACAAATGTCAAATGAATTAAGAAATATCTTATTTAATAATTTTCTAATTAAGACTGAAATCATTGTAGCCTGCAAACAGGCTCTTAGTGGAGAAAGAAAGTAGGAAATGAAAAAGTGAAGAAGAGCCTGCCCGCATCACTTAGAATTCTGAATGATGCCCCTAAGAAACCCCGCTGACGCGAAGTGTAGCCAGTTGTTAAAAAATCAGTCAATGAATGCCCGGCACTGGATGTGGATGTAAATATTGTTTACAACTGCTGCCCAATTTTGGTAGAACGAATTGTCCTTTAGGACATTCAGCATTCATTGCTCAAGCACAGCTGGATCAAACCTCGACTCGACTCCTCCTACGTTAAACCAGCAGTTGATGCAGCTGAAAACCCCATGTTTCTGGCTTCTGAAATAATTGATAATGTTCTCTAAAGGCCAGACATTTCATGTGGCGTTCTATTTCAGCCGCAATATCAAAGAGTTGGAAAATAGTCCCTTCTCCAAAATGGCGCCGGCTGGGGGTATGCAGTTTTCAATATGGCAGAAAGCGCAGAGAGAAATGTGCCGCAGAATGGAAACTTCATGAGAGCTATTTTAGAGTTTGTCTCTTCCATGGGGGAATGTTTTGGAAGGCTGTCCTTTAGCAAATTGGTTGAGGGATATATATCTTACTGGCTGTGTAGCTACTGTTTACAGTGAGAGCCTTGAGGCAGTGTTTGAATTTCCCGGAGAAATTACTTTACTGGAACATGTTAGGAAAGGGCCACCACCAACAGTACTAGAAGAAGGAAATTCCTTCCTACTCAATATCATGTTACCTCGAGAAAAAGCATTGGAAATCGAGAAGTCATAGCTGTGGATGTGCTGCATTTAGAACTATTAGGCTACCAAGTTTCAATGGTTTCTACTGTAAATTTACCGAGATAGCGCTATTGATATACTTCATGTAATATTTGGTTGAGTGTATGACATCATCAGTAATCTTATTTGCATATTTTACTCATTTTTCAAACTTAAATATCTCCTGAACCAATGTAGATATAAACGGCGATTTCAATCTTTCGTAGAATTCTATGTGATTAACCAAAAAAATCAAGGGGTAAAAATTTGATCATAGTGGCACTTTAAGAGCTTATTTTTGACGAAGGAAAAGTCAGTTGAGGAATGAGACAGGGTGCAATTTATAACAATCCCTTTGCAGTTGTAGTGTTTTGTAAGAGGAAAAACACTGACTTTGAGCTTGAAAGGATGATGGATGATGATTTCTGTACAGTCCAAAATGCACCTGGTGGCTGGGTACCTTTCTTTAAAAGGAATGGGCATAGTTTCCTCAATCAAGTCCTTGCTCTGCCAGATGGGAATGGATCCCAATTCAAAGTACAAGTTAATCCAAGAAAGGAATATTCTTGAAACTCTTGACCTTGATACTTTAAAAAGGTAAGCTATATGCTCCTCTGGGAAAGCATGTCTTAATTTGACAAGAGTAAGAAAATACTCCTCAAGCGTCAACAAACTTTTAAGTCTTCCTTGATGTAGCTGATCAGGCTCATGCTGGTGATTTTCATCTGCATTAACGTCAGATCTCTAGTATTTCATATCCTTGCATCTACTGACAATAAAGTTAAACAACTGCAAAAACACAGTCCAGTTAACAATACCTGTGTAAAATCCAATTAACTGGTCCTATTTATTGAAGTCTTCAGCAGAAAAACGTGTTTATCCTCCTTCAAGGCTCCAGCAATCTCTTGCTTTCCCACCTTTTCCTTTTTGAAATACTCGAACCTTTCACTAAGTTCTTTCAACAGTTATTTTTTTTCTTCAAGATCACTTTGCAGTCTGTCGATAGCAGCTTGTTTTCTTTTGCAATGCGGGCAGCTCTTTCGGTGCTGTTTTTTCTGTGTCCCTCCAACGCTTCACCTTTATGCTCTTTGCTTACAAAAGTGCGCCGAGATCGTTTTTCGCTAGACCATTTAAAAACAGTTGGAACAGCACCTTTCTTCAGAATGATTTTCTTGCCTTTTTCATCTTTGCTAACTGTGAAATCTTCCTTGCAGAAGTGCTTTGAGCAGACGCGTATGTTCTCTGTAACAGCAAAATAATCTCCCTTGTTGTGGCGAATTGTAACAATCCACTGGTCTTTTAGCTCTCTTTTCTTTTGAAAACGGTGAAATTGAAGGTTTTTATTCTTCTTTGATGTAGCATTATAAAAGGGGACACAACAGTTATGTGGCATTTTCAATTGACAAAGAATGGCAGAACTTTTGATGTAAACAAACTATACCCCCAGTTTCCAGTCCTCCCTTGTGCAGCGCCATTTTGGATAAGGGTCTATTAGACTTTTCCCAAGTCCTGTGGGTAAGACAGCAAGAATGTCATTTCTTTCTAGCAGGGAGGCCACTGCATTGCGGCGTTGCTTGACTTTCAAATTCAAATGAAATTAAAATATTCTTTTATTTTGGCACAAGCGACTCTGAAATTCATCACTGCTGGCCATCATTTTGTTTTTCTAAACAAAAGCAGATCACAGTTGGAGAAAGTCTCCATGCCAACGTATAAATCTCGGCCAATCAGTATTTTGTATCCAAATGTAAACGCGCTGATTTAAAATTCAAAGCGGTGTGTGTAGGCTCTTCTTATCCTTCCTTCATTCTTGCCACACGATTACAGTGGGATTATTTTCATTTGTTTTTGGTGAGCCGCGCATTAATCAAGATTTTGATACAGTACTGCCCAATATCCACTTGCTGCATTTCACTTACAATTTGTCTGGTCTTCATGTAGTTTATATGCTGACTATGTGACCAGATTATGAATGAGCACTTACTGCAAATAGTTATTATGGACTACATTGTGATACATACAGCATTTAGCTCCTGAACAGTGTTGTATATGATGGTAATGTCTAATTTGTTGATGAATAATATTTTACAGGCTCAGTTTGAAGACATAAAAAAAATTGTTGACCAGTTGTGGGAAAATTTGAATGAAAATCAAAAAAAGGTATGGCAGCATCTCATATACATATCATTACAAGCTGCTATGAAAATGCAGATCTAAGGTGACATTTTCTTGTAACTTGTCAGCCAAACACTGAGTTTATTGGTTTTTATAATATAGAACAGACCCTGTACATGCTCTGATTGGTCAAAAACCTATGTTTTATCAGAGTATAAAGCATAGAAAAAGCGTGTTTTATTGTTTTGTCTATATCATAAAACAAATGAAGAAGCCTAAGCCGTGTATTACACTGTGATAAAACACTCAGGATATTTGAGAACACTCAAGAAATGCAGAAAACACTTGCCTGCGGCTCGTGTTTTCTACATTTCTTGAGTGTTCTCAAATGCCTGTCGTGTTTTGTCACAGTGTAATACACTGCTCAGGCTTCTTTATTTGTTAAATAGAACAAAGAATTTCAACATCAATCGTACTGTTACACATGTCCCCTCAAGCCTAGGTATGAGTTCAGCGCTGTAGTGTTTTGCAGGACATGTAGGTAGTGATTTTCCCTGTAAGTTGGTGTAAGAGACAACAACAGGAGACAAACGTAAACTATTCATTCTTTTCATTTCTTTATGTACTCTCATCCTAACCACCAATATTGTATACTTCATGTGGTTAAAGTGTGATTTAGAAGCAGCCCTTGTTTATCATGGTGTTTACAAGTTACACTATACATGTATTTTTAGCGTTTGCAAGACAAAGCACAGCAGGATTACCAAAAATTTCAGGAAGAACATAGAGCTAAAATGTTATTACAAGAGGTATGCAGTATTCATGTGTGAAACACAACGAGTATCCGACTTTGGCATCCATTTTGAAGACCATAAAATCCTGGATGTTTATTAAGTTTAAAATCCTGAATGTTCATGTTTTTCTAATCTAGAGGTGTCCAAAAAGGTAAAATGGATGCGGATGTTTACATATGGCACAGTACATTACCAAATTCCCAAAGCCAAGAGCAAACAAAGGATCAGCCATTGTAACTGGAAAACATGTTAACAGTTGGTTCCATTGTATCTTAGTTCAAGTTCATTATTGATGTCTTAACACCACAACCATTATGTCAATGTATGTACATGTTGTAAACTGTTGTTAAGAATTACAAGCTTTACAAAATAATATTTCTCCTTCAGGGTGAACCTGGACCAAAACTGAGGAAAGTTGATAAAACTAATATTACTGTAGTACCCAATACTGCCACACTGGAAGGTAACAAGGATTCTACTGCACCTGTAGCTTCTGGCGGTAAACCCCTAGGGCGTGCTCAAAATCAAGCTCCTATGGCTGGGAAACCAGTGGCAACTGTACCTCCAATGGCAGCTGGCAAGACAACTACTAGTACAGTTTCTCAACCAGCAGTTCCAACCAAGCCTAAGGTCAGTGTGGAGAATTATCCTAGCCAGTCACAACTGACTGAAACACTGAATACTCTCAGGTGTGTCTACAATCTAAAAAGCCCATCCAGATTACATCAAATATGCCATAAATGTGCATCAAATCAACTGACTGATATATTGTGTTATGATGAATCTAGACATTTCCTATGACTCCTCTACTCAAATTACTGAATTGCAATTACTGAAACTGCCCAAATAATTAATTGTCACAAATCATACATTAGATTCACGGATACACTCTAAGTCAGTAGTTTGAAGAAGGGTATTTTAATTTGCTATGTTTTTTTTTCATTTTTTTTTTCATTTAACTGTATACAGAAGATCAAAGTGACAGTCAACCCAATAAGCCAGCGTATCTGTCTGTGTGATGGTTGCAACAATCCAGCACGGACAACGAAGGAGCGCGGCACTCAGTACTGTAGCAATGAGTGTATTGTCAAACACTGCAGGTATAATGAGTATCATAGTTACAGTTAGGTGATACAACTGTTTTCAGAAAGCTTGACTCCTACAAAGCAAAAAAGCATGGGTGACAATGCTGAAAGGTGCTATGGATAAGGGTGGTTAATGGTTGCTTGATTGTAATCACTGCGTTTCAGCATGACAGAAGGAAACAGCTCAAAATTTATATAAATTAATTGATGTGTGCGTTCATCCTTGCTGACATTCTGTAATCCTGACCCAAGCAATGATGAAGTATCACTATACCTATAATATCAATTGCCAATGTTGTGTATGCTATTTGTGCTTTTGTGTGAAAAGTTTGTTGAGACAACTGTATAATAATTATGTAATACACCATCTGTTGTCCAACCATACAGTGTAAGTACTTTTCTTGCTTGAGGTACTTAACTTGTGTGGTGTTCATGTATTTTACTTGATGTTTGGAATTATTAGTGATTTATGACTTGGTGTACTTCACTTTGACTTTTGAGTGTAGTCAAGTGTGTACTCGAAATTACTTAGACTGGTATAATTTGGTTCAATTCAGGAGATATGGTAGCTACTTACTTTCAGTTGTAATGCTTTGTTTGTGTTTAATTAATGCCAATCTGCATTTCGTGTGGTCAGACCTTAACAAGTCTTCCCCCAAATACTAAACAAATGAATTCACTAATGAAAATTTGATTATCATTATCTTTTTAAATTCTAGTCTTCAAAGAAAGACCTCAATACATAATCATGGAAAAAAGTATTCAAGACACTACCTGAAAAAAAAACCCTTCTCCAATCAAGTGTAATTTGTCCTCCCCGCGCACCTCATATTTCCTCCACCTCCCTTTCAAATGTTGTTACCATATGACAACGTCTCCAAAGCCTGTTTCAACATTGATTAGGGGGTGGGGCAGCTTTTGACAAAAAAGGTGTTTTTCCTTTCTAGGGAAGTACCAATTTCTGTTCTAAAATGTCTCAACCCTTTTGTCCCTGATGATAAAATGTTGATTAAATAAGATTAGTAGTGGATGGACTAAGACAAGCACCCCAATTCAGTCACTTATTAATAAACAATTTTGCTTTCTCTAATGAGTTTTGTTCTTCTTTTTAGAATGGCTTTCACAATGTGGGTTGAACAGAGAAATGTCAAATCAGAAGCCAGTTGATGCAGTGGCTAAAGTTTGAACAAGTGATGCACTGTTCAGCTTAAGACATCTGTAAAATTCAATTTGATCAACTGCATTATTTATTAAAAATAACTACCTTAGGTAAATACAGCAATGTTCATCAATTAACAATCCACGCAGCTGTTTATGAGCTTTCAGTACTGTGACACTACACACTGTTTGGTAGAACATTATAATACTCAGCTTACTAGTATTCAAAATAGGTGTTCACATTGTTTTGCGAGACTGGTAAGGATGATGACGAGGAGTATGTTACTCATAATATAGCAAGGTGATTATGGTGACCTCATTCAAGTTGTGTATATTTGGAAGTTTGTTATTATCAGCAGTTTAATATTTGAATGTGTACTGTTATATGATTCTTTATTACTGGTAACTTTGATTGTCAATAGTGCTCATGTAAGTAACCAGTTGGTGCATTTAATATATACCTGCCAGCTCTTATATGCCTTAGGTGTGACTCTTGTGTCTGTAGGCTCAAAACTTCAACATGGTGCCTCTAGACATTGTCTAATGTTGCGTGAATAGCTGAAAAGGGTAAACAGCTTTACTGACACACCCCTCTTATTAATATGTAAACTTGAACCAATGTAAGAATAAAATTGGTTGTGTAATGTAGGAGTGGCTGAACTTTATGGTAACACTCAATGTTATTAACAAGAGTTTGCAGTCCATAAAACATGGGGAATAAACATTAACAGGGTGCAAAGAAAATCAATTTTTGTGCTTTCTTTCTTGTAAGCTGTAAATAGGATGTACTAACCTGAACTTGAGTCCTTCTCACTGTAAATTTTCTTACCAGCAAGATTGATTAATTTAACATTGAATCACTGGTAAATAAATAAAGTATTATTTGATCTCTTACTGTAGTACTTCAGTAATTTGAATTTTGTCAAAATTCTTTATTTGCTAGTCGGACATGAAATTACTGATAGCATCTGCCAGCTTGACATCATAATCCACTAGCCCCAAGCTACTGGTCATGGCAGGACTTTCTTTGCATGCTGCTTGAGAACTTAGGAAATCTTTGGATTTTCCTTAGAAATCGTCAGATATCTTTAGGCGTCATCTTCCAAAATCTTGCCATTCCCATCTCCCAGAATAAAAATCTCACTCATTTGGATTAGAAAAAAAGTTGGCAGGTATTGCAGCTGTGTTGAAATTTATAAATAAATTATTAAATTAAAAAACTGTGGAAATGTGGCTTTTAGTAATAAGAGCACATAATAGCAAAGCTTGTGTGTGCCAAAGGCGTGCGAGCGGAGTCCCATACCTTAGAAAATTTGGTAACCCATCAATCTCAAAAATTTTGGTTGTCACATGACTGTCCATACGTAAATACGTCCGTCCGTACTCCAAGCCCAATTCATGTTATATTAGTGCTCACCAGTATACATGGGAAAATCACTATAAAATATCATTTTGACGATTTAAAAAACATTTCCCGAAAATTTCCAAAGATTCCCGAGGATTTCCAAAGATATCCAAAGACATCTGAGGAAGATCTGATGATGTTTTGATCACACAGCAACACATCTTAGTCCAGTTTAAGTTATTATGTAACCATGGCAATGGTGATCTTTTCAATATCCTCACTTGTGAAAGATAAAAATAGTATTTTCGCTGCACGCGATGAAGATGTAACTTTTTATAAAAAGGAAAAATCCTGGTATTTCACGGGTGTTTATGTAATAAAAATTAATATTTTGCGACATGGAACAGAACTGGTTGTGAGCGTAGTACACAAAGGCTCATGGGTAGTACGTTTGTAAAATGACACGGTTGGAAAACTTGTGACATTCTATGGTCAGCCTTGCCACTAGCATTTTCTCATAAGGATTATTTTTTATTGTGTAAATAGTGTTATCTTATTGACCTTTCATTTGGTTTGTTTATCAATGGTTGTGGGTACATGATCCCTTTTTTCCTAGTAAGAGGTTTTTGGGGTTTGGCACATGTAGGATGTTATTTGATCTATCTCTTGTCCATTTCATTGTAAGCTTATTGTCACAATTAAAACATATCTTGGGCCTGGCTGACCAACGCGCCCCTGCCTCAACCTTTGAGTGTGTTCGGTTGTGTGGTGAAGGCAAATTATAATTTTAGAGGTACCGTTAGCCTTATGTAAGGCCTCCTTGGAGGAATATTGCACCTGATCTTCGATAATTGAGGCTCTTCGTAGGAATTATTGAGCTCCGATGTTGTGATACTCTTGTAGTGATCGAAAAAGGCTGTGACTAAAAGTGGGACAGGGACGTGGGACTTTGGACGTGGGAACTCGGGGACGTGGGGACTCGGGGACGCGTGGGATGCGAGGACGTCGTAACTCAGACACGCGCGGGGACTCAAGGACGTGATAAACAAGCAACACCTGACTTTTGCTCTGAATTTTTGGCAGTTAAGTGTAAAATAATCTAAGAAATTATGCTGGAGAGGTTGTCATCAGACCAGAAGCTGATGATTTCCAGCGTCAGTGTTTCGGCCTAGTCTATTTTACCGTGTGTCACGTTAGGATGTTATGCGTGACACGCATGCTCATTTTCTCAATGGACTTTGAACTTTGCAGCGCTTGCGGACGATACATTTTTTGTACTCGCTCTCTTGACACCGTGAGAGCTCTGGGTACAGAATAGTTTCAACGCAGGGGGTCTTAAACTTCGTGGGCAGCCATGGAGGACTTTCTTGGTAAGTACCTGAGTTAAAGGCATGGATGTTCGAAGATTGACAAGAAAACTCGGGTACTTACCAAGCAAGGCCTCCATGGCTGCCCACAATGTTTAAGACCCCCTGCGTTGAAACTATTCTGTACCCAGAGCTCTCACGGTAAAATAGACTAGGCCGAAACATGGACGCTGGAAATCATCAGCTTCTGGTCTGATGACAACCTCTCCAGCATAATTTCTTAGATTATTTTACACTTAACTGCCAAAAATTCAGAGCAAAAGTCAGGTGTTGCTTGTTTATCACGTCCTTGAGTCCCTGCGCGTGTCCGAGTTACGACGTCCTCGCATCCCACGCGTCCCCACGTCCCCGAGTCCCCGCGTCCCCACGTCCCCGAGTACGTCCCCGAGTCCCCACGTCCAAAGTCCCACGTCCCCGTCCCACTTTTAGTCACAGCCATCGAAAAAGTTTCGATATAAAGCTGTGCCGGACTACTTCAGATAACTGATATGTTAGATTTTATCAAACAGTTATTGGATGAGGTTGAGCATGATATCATGAATTATCAAAACCGGGGTCTGTGTTATCTGCCTCAGCCTTCGGCTTCGGCAGATAACACAGACACGAGGTTTTGATAGTTCATGATATCATGCGAAAACCGAATTCAATAATTGTTTTATTATACATTTTTCACATAATTCATACTCGGAAACAGAAGCGAAGGGTTCAGCCATTTTGTTTCTGAGGAGAACACTCCAAGGGGCTTAGTAACCAGGCAGACATTGAACTTTACATGATAAATGCAATATCTGCAGCAGATATTGCATTTATCATGTCAAGTTCACTAGCTATTGTGAATTGATTGAATGCTCTCGACCAATCAGATTTTTCATAGTGAGTCTGATGTATAATAATAGGTCATATATGTAGATGAATTATGCCATGTATCAACAGGACCATTCAACTTTGTACCAATATCAGTCACTGCCATAATACAGGTACTCTCAATCAACTCAAGAATTGTCGCTATTATCTGTACCATTCTCTTTGTGTTGTTTGCCATAAATCGTGTTTCATCAGTGCATTAAACTACTGAAAACTGTTTTTGATTGGCCGATCATGTTTGGTTACTGATTACCTTTCATACACCACACACTGCTGAAAGTTTTACACTTAATTTTGTTCACTATTACAATGGGAACATCCACATCTACCAATAGGCCATTTTCAATGTACCGTATTACAATTTCAAGGCCTGGGGAAATACAACAAAAGAAATCACATCAAGGTTGAGGGATGAATAATTAATTTCTTTTGTTATATTCCCCTTAGCCTCTTTGCCATGTTAGGATTTTGTGCAAAAAGGGCGCATATCGCTTTTTAGACCAATTTTCATATTTTGCAGGATCGAGCTAATTTTTGGCAGACTGATCGACTTGTTTTGACATGAAAAACATTGTTCTGATTTCGTTTTTGTTAATTTGCACACGTGTTTAAGACATATTGTATTAAAAAAAACTTGGTTTTCCAAGCGGCATCATTTGGAGATCTTTTGTTGAACAAAAGCCGAAGCGTTGCCAGTTGTTCGAACCGACACAAGTTTTATTATCCATATAATTACAAGCAGTAACAACAATCTGTTAAAGGAGAAAAAGCATTTGTAATTAGAGCTTGTATGCGTAGTATTGTCAGTATTGTTAGTATTGTAAGTAAGTCAGTAGTGTTAGTATCATAAGTAATGAAGACATGATTGTTTGTTAGTTTTGTTGTTAAGTAAAGAGGCTGTATTGCATGTATTGTCATTATTGTACGCAATCTCAGTATTGCAAGTATAAGTTGGTATAGTAGGTTACGTTAGTATTGTAAATAATTATTATTATTATTATTATTATTAATTGTGCGATGCAGATTATTATTATTATTATTAATTGTGCGATGCAGATTATGTCGGCTATACAGCCCGACACCTTTTTCAACGAGTCGCTGAACACAAAAATTCGGCACTTGGCAAGCATTTTCATGAAGCGCATGGTTTGAGGGATCGCTTGAACGAGAGTCATTTTAAGATTCTGAGAAAGTGTCAAGGTAAACTTGATTGTTTAGTGTTTGAAATGCTTTACATTAAGAAATTCAAACCTAATCTGAACGTGCAAACGGACTCCATACGTGCTAAACTTTTTGTTTAACTTGTAAATTATTTTTCTTATTGTTCGTTTTTAGTATTTATAGAACTTGTTTTTATACATTCTTTTATAGCTTTTTAAATCTTACAATGTTATTAAGCAACGTTTTGTCGCAAGTTTTTATCGTCAAATGTTAATTGTCCAATTTAATAAAAAAATAATTACACTGGTCATTCACTTTTGCGTTGTCAGCACAAGCGATTGTTCTTTTTGCATTTTCAACATTTAAGCAGTAGTCACATATGCCTGTATGGAGCCTATTTTTAGCTTTTGACAGTTGAGCAATAAAATGTTTCAAGATCCATTGTGGCAAGGTATTTTAATTAATTACTCATGTTTTGATGCATAAGTTTGCTTTGAATTCCTTCTACTCATACAGTTTATGAAAGCATTGTAATAACTCTCTATCCTGTTTAATGATATATAGATTTACAGGGCTGTGCTCTAGAAGCACCCAGGTGCCACAGGCAACCAACTTTTACCTTTGGGCAACTGGAAAAACTTTTCATGTAAGCTTAGGTGCTGGGCAGCCAGGATTTCGTGATCAGGAACCTTTGGGCTCCTCAGAATGTTTCGCAGACCATAGCCTTGATTCAGCCAAGTGTAAAAGCTTCTGGCCAGGTTGTTCAAAGCCTGATTAAGCTTACCCAGGATAAGGGAGAAATTTGATTTGAGTTTTGTAACTTTGTGGTGAGGTTTTTTATATTATATGGCTTTCTCTTTTGAGTTTAAATAATCTCAAACTACATAAAACATAAGGAATAAAATTTATGCTTGGACTAGCATTAACTGACTTCTGAACAACCCAGAGCGTGTACAAGAAAAAGCACTACGAGCTGTCTACTGCAGTAAAACGGCAACATGACACCCTTGAAAAAAAACTGAGGATGGATGTTAGAAGATCGGACACATTACGAGCTTTTAAAAATAGAATTAGACGAATAGATCTTAATAATTTCATAACGAACACTGTACGTGTATGCTTTGTGACAGTTGACATCTTTATTCTGATATGTTTTACTATAGCTTAAATTACTGTAGTTTTAATCAGTATATTTTAAGGTAATTCTTATGTTTACAATTTAGAACAACATGATTTACACAACAAAAGCAGTGAGGTCTGTATCAAAACAAGGTCACCTCCAGCCTCACTGCCATTCAAAGGCCAGGTACATGTACCTGCGGACAACTGTAAAATGGTCTAATATGGTCCTCCCCTTAGCTCTGGTAGAAGTTGTTCATTATAAACGAAACAGTAAATAAATCAAATACTTTCATGGCATGGTATCTATGTACAGTTGTCCATACAAAATTAAGTTCTCATGGTGATAAAGATTTCATTGAATACCTTCTACTCGTAAAGTTTTTGAAAGCATTGTCATAATCTCTATCCCATATAACAAAATTTTCATTAGAGGAAATGGTAAATGAACAATTAACCCATTGACTCCTACAGACATAGCTAACTTTTTTGTCCAAAAACTCTCCAAATTTTGATTTCTGGGCATGCCTGAGCAAAGATGCTGTAAAACATGGTAATAGTATAAAGAAAGGCATGCTATCATGTTGGAAATGCTTTTTTGAGTAGATTGGAGTTAATTTGGCCATATCCAGGCTGAAAATTTCCAAATTGTCAAAAAGCTCCAGGAGTCAATGGGTGAAAAATCAATTCATTTTCAGTTGTCATATTCTTGGGGGGCTCAGTACCTCAAAAGGTACCGCTAAGGCTCCCCACTGTGGACCTTTTGAGGCTGAACTCCCAAGAGGTACCAAAAATGCTTTTTTAACCCCTAAAAGGCATGACGATTACCCCCCTGTCCTTTTTATCCTACTGTTATCATTCTTATGTTAGGTTAGTTAAGTTAGCGTGTATTATTATAACTGTATATAATTTCTGTTGACTCAATATATGTAGATGGGTTAGATCTTTGTTTGGGGAATGTGGATTATAAGTATGTTTCGCTGTACCGCCGCCTGGTTTGCTCAGTTGGTAGAGCGCCAGTCTGTTGTGCGGGAGGTCGAGAGTTTGAGCCTCAGACCAGATTAACACTCAGGGTCTTAAAATAACTGAGGAAAATGTGCTGCCTTTGTAATTATATCTACAAATGGTTAGTCTTCTTGGATAAGGACTATAAACCGTAGACCCAGTCTCCTGCATCTTCAGTGTCACAATCTCACCCAATAGAAGGATTGTAAACTGCCATGAGACTATGTAAGATGTGCGGTATATAAATACATATTTACTTACTTTCTGATGACGTGATCAATACACTCGAAATGTCAGCTTTGCTAACTCACTAAGACACTTATTTTACCTTTATCAACTACAAGTCGATAAAACAGCTATTAAGACGGATTCCGTTCGAAGATTATGTACTAAAAATCTACTCATTATTGCTCAAATGTTCTGCGAAAATCATGTTTTAACACAAATAAAATATGTTTTGGTACACCCCATCAAGGTGCAGTTATGGAACTGTGAGGCTTCTGCCATTCTGAGAACGGTCTATGGATAAAATAAATGGACAAGCAGTCTGGGCCCATTTCTCTGGTGTCTCCTGCATTGCTGCACCTTGCTTTCCAAAGCTCGTCTGTAACATTGGTGTGTTGATCATGCCAGGATTTAATGGAACACAAGTCAAAGGTGCAGGTAGCTCTAAGGCCAGCGCTTTAGAAAGCCCCTCAATTGCCCACTTGGAAGCACAATAAGGAGCCACATGAGGCGAAACGCTTCTTCCCCAGCCGGAGCTAAAATTGACAACCACGCCTTTTCCAGCTTTGATCATCTCGGGCACAAAATGGCGAATAACATTTGTAGTACCTTTGATGTTGATATCAATGACTTTGTTAAACTCCTCTGCAGAAATTTGCCACAGACTTAAATTATTATTGGTGACTGA